>JAPDSC010047660.1:177225-206369 GCA_026290005.1 Latrodectus geometricus
GAAATAATCTACTGAATTTTCTAGTGGCTAGCTAGTGAATATACTGCTGACATAAAATTTTATCTATGGGCAAAATTTCTTTTTTATTTATTTATTTATCCATGGTTGTACCAGTTATTGTAAAATTTCAGTTTATATGTATACACATTACATCATTTTAAAAAATCTTCATTCATTTAAATAGAAAAATTTATAAAATAACCAATATAAAAAAACAAGTATTAACATAGTATTATTTAATTGTTAACTTTTGATATTTCAATAAATTTTAATCCAATTTTAATAATATATTTTCATTTTTAAGCAATCTAACAATAAACAAATGCATCTTAAACAATTTCAATTAAAAATTTCAAGAAAATCCATAACATAAAAATATGTGACATAACAAATTAGATTGAACTTATTTTTTCACATTTATTACTAGATCCCATAATATAGAATGGAAAAGGAGAAAATGATGATAGTCAATTGCCAATGTACAATAAATAATGTTACTAAATGTTAAAATTTATTTGTAAAATTTGGTATTTACAATCATAACATAATACCAATTCTGAGTGAATTTTCTACTTTAGGTTTATTTTAACGATAAGATTTTACTTTGACTGAAAAATTTAAAAAATAGCAAACCATTTGAAATAATACTCATATAATAATATAAATAGATATAATATATGCATTGTTGTTTTTTAAAGCATTAAAGTAATTGTAAGTGTAAAAACAAACATATATAATTTTATTTTAAAATTCTTGATAATTATTCAAAATTTGTTATTTAATTGATTTTTATATAAAGATATAACATTTGTATTAAAAAAATGCTGCACATAATTTTTAATAAAAATTAATGAAATTAAGCAAGTATAATCTGAAATATAAACTATGTTTACAATTGAATTAATTCAAATGTTTACATATTTTTTAAATCATTTCCTTGGGATGCTGAAATAGTATACTTACAGAGTAGTGATTTTAAATGCTGTAGTTTTTCCTTTATAAGAAAATTTCCTGGAAATTCATAAATCTTTAAAATTAAGAAAACTCATATTTCCTTATAGTGTCTAAAACTCAAACTAAAATTTTTAATTCCCAAAAACATTAATTAAACTAATGTAAAAATTTGTTAAATCAGAAATCTTGAGATAGAACCCTTTTACTTGAAACAACTTCCATTAAAGTTTCAAGCAGGTTGTTTGTAAAAAAAATGTATACTTTCACATTCTAAATTAAAAGATTATAGATTTATACTAACATTATAAATTTATAGATAAAAATTAATTTGTAGCATTTTAAAGTACTGATTCTGTGCAATATGATCAATTGTTAAACAATGAAAACTATTTCAAAAAATACTCCCAGATAGCTTCACTGCATATACTGTTTTCTTTACTGTGTCATATTAATTTTCTCTTTCACTGAAATCTTTGCTTACTTTGTAAGAATTTTTCTGAAAAGTGTTCATACTCTTATATAAGTTAATATCTTAAGTGTATACATTTTTTAAACATTTAGCTGAAATTCTGAAAATGAATATTTTCTACCATTTGGTATAATTGCAAAATGAAACAAGTAAACTTTTGTAATACACTTACAGCTGATTGCACACTGAATACTTTCAACTTATAAAAAATAAATTCAGTATAGCATGTCAAAGAAACTTTGGAAACAAATAAAAAAAGATGTAATAAGTATTTCTTTCCAACACAAGCGGTTAAACAAAACATTTAATAAAAAGTATTTAAAATAAGTTCTATTCCAGTAAAGTGTATGTGTATAAGATTTTAATTAAACCTTTAATATACAAGTCTGATTTTAACAAGATTTAAAAATAAAAATAAGAATTTCATAATAATATTTTCCATTAATAAATCAATCTTTGGAGTTTAATATTAAATTATTATATGAATTTAATAGAAAATAAAACTTGTGCATATATTTAGTAAATTTTTAAAAAAATTTAAATTTTTTTTTAAAAACAATGAACTTCTGAAATGAGAGCTTGTACAATTAGAGAAGCTTTGTTATATAAATGATTGTGATTCAAAAATAATTAAAAGAAACCAAGTAACAATTAAAACAGTAAAATTAAAAAAATAAATGAAATAAAATTTTTAATAAATATATCAATAATAAATTTTCAAAATACCTGAGCATTTAAAAGATCTACACATAAATGGCATAAACCAGCCTTGAAAAAGTGTTCTTTAGCACTGTATTTTAGCAGGGAACTTTCAAGAGATGATGCAGCAATCTTTGAAATGAAAAATAACAATGTAAAATTATGTTATATTATATTATAAATGTAACACAACTAATTAAAGCTATTAAATTACAAATAAACAATCAAATATGACTTAATTTTACCTGCTCATAAATCTCAATTGCTTTATCATATTGTTCCAGTTGAGCACAATACTTTGCAACATTTAAAAGGCACTTGTTTGCAGAACTAAAAACAAATTTAAATGGAAGTTGATTTATATACAGAAAATTTAAAGTACAAAATATATTAATTTATTAAAATTATAATAATAAAATAAAAAAAATGTTGAAATTTTCCATTATTTAAAAAAAAAATGTTTACTGGAGTAAAAACATGGAAGTTTTACAATAAAATATAAAATTCATAGCTCCAGCTATTACAAAAATATTTTATTTTTAGTGACTTTTCTCAAAATCAAAAATTAGTAGATAATTAGATGAAGGCATCAGCAACTCTTTTCGATATAAAGTTTAATTAAAAAATTACATTGCAACTTCAAAATAAAAAAATTTATTCATTTTTTTTTAATTATATGAAAAAAATAAAAATATTTTTTATTTTTTAACATTTTAAAAAAATTTTAAATTTTATAAATAAGACACTAAATAAAATTAGATAGAAAAGCAAGAATTTTTTGTTTAAATTTTACAGTTTGTTTTAATAACATAATGCATAATTATAATTCAAGTGAGTAAATAAATTTGAGCATAACATGACCAACTGAAAATTAATTATATAAAATTTGAAAAAAATAATATCGAAAAGACATTTTATATGTTTTAAAATTTTTATTAAATGCATTTATTTTAATAAATGATGTAGTAGGTGGATTTATACCAGCAAGAGTATTGAAAAACAATGTTTTGAAATTTTTATATGGGTTAATAGTATTAAAATACATATTTTAAGATACACTTCTCAGATATTTAATTATTTCATGCACCTATTTGATTCTTCTCCTCTGTAATAATCAGCAGCTTGTTCATAACAACTGACAGCCTAGGAATAAATAATATAAGATAAAACACTAGTAATTTTTTTCTTTACTAAAATGATTAAGTGACAACACTAATTAAAAATACCTTTTCAATATCATTGACTTCATATAGTTCGGCAATACTAACTAAGTGCTTTGCAGCAATAGTAAAGCGTCCCTAAAACATAAAATTCAGTTATACTAGCCACAAATTAAATAAAAACTAATATCCACATATCAAATAAAGGTTATGTAAAATATAAATGAATAATAGCATGATAATAAACAAGAATAAAATAAATATAAACTAACAATAAAACTATATTTATTTCAAATTACATATTACCCAAATTAGAAAGGAAATTACATTATAATCATGATCTATAAAAAATATGATTTTTGAATACACTTTTAATAAATAAAAAAAATAGTTTATAATCATTTATATTAAAAAAATATTCAATGAAAGATTAATATAAAATAATTTCAATACATCATAAAAATAAATTCATTAATTTTATTGCATATTTATCATATTCAATAACATTTTTCTAATACTAATTACTACACAAGTAGAATTATATCAGAATTAAATATTTAAAAAAAAAATTATGAATCAACAATTGAAATTATTTCAATATCAAAAATGAGGTAATATTAAAAAAAGGAAAGAAACAAATATAAAAATTTTTGTTACATTTTACATTCAATTTATAAAAGACAACAAAAACATAATTAAACTAATTAGAAAACCTGAGATTTTTCACATATTGTTCTCTGCAGGCTTTCTCTTACCTTTATTTCTTCATGAATCCCACCACATTAATTTGCATATTAATACCATATTAACAGAATTATTAATAGAGTTATTTAATAGTACAATATCTAATATGGTATTAATTATAAAATATTATTGATTTAATAAATTAAATTACAAAATTGATGATAAAAACTGTGAAATGAAATAAAGCAAGAGAAACAAATTCAACGGTATCTAATGTTCAAGGATTAAATATTTTTTTACTATTATAACTAAAAAATTAATATGCAATACAACATTATAGAAACAGTAATTTATTATGTGCAAGGTTGAAATAATCCATAAAGTACACAGCATACTCTGTAAAATCTTAATTTTGCCTTTTTCTTTTTTTATTTTTTTAACCTCATACTATAATTTTACTTATCTTCTTCAATCTTTCTTATCGCAAATTTCCAGGCAGCTTCTACAGATCATTCAGGAATTTCTGACACTTACTTATTCATAAGTAGATTTTTGATTTAGATCCACAAGATTGCAAGACAGTTTTTCTATGAAATAAGGTTTTCCACAAGCAGGTTTTAAAACAGGAAGTTTGTTTACTGGGAAATTCTTCTCAATGACTACATTGCTACAGAAAAATATGTAACAGTTTTGCAACATGCATCATTCATTTCAATAAATGATATTGAGAGTAAAGAGTACAACTGAATAAAATTTATCAAGTCGAAATTAGTTTATAACTTTTCCCAATATTTAAAACAAGTTCTTTACAAGTAGATGATTCCTTTCAGTGCAAAAGCTTCTAATTTGTCTAATTTGACAGATGTTAAGAGATGATTCTATTTAATGATGACAAATCTTGAATGACTATATTTTAAGAGAATTCAAGCAAGAATTTATATAGACTTCTTTAATTTTTGCTGACTTCTATTCAGAATATAAAGCCTTAAACTTTAGATGTTATCATTTCAATATGAAGAGTTTTGTTTTAAAATTGAATAGCAAAATTTCTTAATATATATACTGAATTGCTTTAAGTTTTGCTTTTAAATTTTAGCAGAATTTTTTTACTTTTATTTACTTTCTCAATAAAAATTGATAATATTCATATTTGAAATTTTCAACACATTCACTAGACTAAATATTAATATGAGTACAAATGATAGGATATTGATTTTGTTTAAGAGTTACAAATATAAAATATTTAATTAAAAATCAAACATGTAAAAATAAAACTCATAAAATTTTAAATAATTATTTAACATAAGGGGTGGGCATTAAGTCAGTCACTGATGCTAATTTTTATGATTTGCATTAATTAGAAACATACTTGGTTAAATCTGATCATTGAAGGTGAAAGCAAGACAAATAACAAAAAAATTAAAAGTAGCTTGTGGACTCAAAAGTCTGTCTACCCCTGATTTAAATGAACTACCTGTATAAGTATATATAGTTGAGACTTACAATCTTAAACTTCAAATATGCTAAAAAATAAAAAAAAACTTACTATCATAAAAAACAGATGATTGGTTTTAAAAGTCATAAATTATGTCTGATTTAGCAACTCATTTTTTTACTTCAAAATTTAAAGATATTTTTATTTAGAAAAAGGATGACTTTTGTGTTATAAATCTTTAACATTTATTTTCGAAAAAAATTTTAAAAATCAGTAAAGCAGTCTTAAAGTTAAATTTTTCAAAAAAAAGAGAAAGTTTAGAAAATATATCATTAAAACATTTGAAAGAAAATGCTATATTATTTTGTATTACAATACATAAAAGTAGAGAACATGTTTTAGAAATTCTTACTAGTAATAATATATACTTTCATAATAATCTTAAATAAGCAGACGTGTCACTTTAAAAATTTACAAGGACTGAAAAGTTCAGCGTAAAACATTTATTGATCCTTTTATACAATTTTACAAGATTAATTTACAGATATTTTACACTATAAATTAGTGTTTTTTTTTTTAATAATTTCGTTATTTTTCTGTTGGAAAAAGTAGTTTCCTTTGAACAATTATTTTTCTTACCACAGATATATAGAATAAGGAAAATATTGTGCTTTAAAGAAGTAGGTAATTATAAAATGGTTTCATTCAGAAGACATAATAAAAATTTCCTAATTTTTCTTTTTCAAAAATTGGTAACTTTCTCATGATGTATGTATATTTTTCTGCGCATCTTAATTAACAATGATACCTGTGCTTTTCAAGTTCTGGCAATAAATGCTGCCAGAACTTGAAAAGCACAGGTTATATAAAATACACACAAGCACAGGTTAATATAAAATAATACTTGATTATACTAACACTTTCATAATTTTCCACATTTAACCTTATCCTGTCTTCCTAAATAACATCATCCATAATATTCAAAAACCTTCAACAAAAGATTCTGAAAATGCAGTCTCATAATTGATCTGACAGTAAGATATTTATATTTTGGAACACCATCTTGATTATTTTAAAGACATGATCCCATTAATTGGAATCAATCAAGTCTCAAATGATTCCTTTAACTATTTGTACAAATTGGGTGAAAGGAAATTTCAAGCTCAACTGAAAATCTTTCTTAAAATACAGTTTTTTAATTGAAATCTCAATTTAAAAGATTTTTAAAAGACTGAAATCTATCCTCAGGTCAAAAAAGCAATACTTTATTTATTTTTTTTTTATTTATTTATTTATTTATTTTATTTATTTTTTTTTTGTCTTGAGTTTTTAATTTGTAATATAATTTTTGTAAAAAATTACATAATTTGATAGCATACAATTATTAAATTATAACCTAGGATAATATTTACTTTATATAAGATCAATTCTTGATTTTGTGATAAATATATCTAAACTATAGTATACTTTAAAAAAATTAATAAATTTACTTTTTTTTGTTTAAAGTTTGTAAAACTTTGAAAGAGTTATTTTTAAACTATTCATGTATAATGGAATTACTATTTTATAAAAAAATACTAAATTATTATAATCTTTTAATGAAAACTGTAAATTTTAAAAAAATGACATAAATGATTCATTAAAAATTCACAAAAATACATATATTCAAACTTACACTTAGTATTTATATAAACTAAAAACAAATTTACACAATCTATATTTACTGTTAAGTTCACAATTACAGTTTAATTTACAATTAGTTTCATTTTTAAACATTTAATATGTAAACAATTAAATTAATGATATTTTATTTCACAAGTTCAACACATGGAAAAATTAAAAAACTAACAATATGCAAATTTGAAAAGATAAACTTACCATATCAGTATAGAGCTCAACAGCTTTCATTAGGCAACTAATAGCCTCTAAAATAAAATTTAATTTAAACTATTACAGCAATTAGTTTGCATAATGAACAATATAAATTATAATGACAATAAAAATTGAAACTAGTTTACATTAGTTATAATTATAAAGGAGGGGCTGATGTAACATTCTAAATATGTGCTAAGAAAAATTACACACACATAATTATTACTTATTGTTGACAGGCAGCATAGTTAAGCAATCTCTAATAAAAATGCAACTAAATTTAATTAGATGACTTCAAACTAAAAAATATTAATGTATAATTGATTAAAACAACTTACATAAAAATCTAGCCCATAAATCAGTAGTAAATGATTTTTAAAAACTTATAATTTATATATAAAAAACATCATTGCTTATAATAATGATTTGGACTTCTTTGCCTAAATTTAAAAATGCGAATTGAGTATTAGTTTGGTTTCAACTAATCACTAAATAGTCATTTTTTGCAGAAAAGAAAAATTAAGTGAATCAAATTGAAATTGTTTCATTTTGTATAAGAATAAAATTCTAATTAATTTCTGAACATATCAAAAAAAAATTTATCTTATTAGAAAATGTTTAAACAAATTTTTGTAAAATATTTTCAAATATTTAAAAATTATTGCATAAAAAATTACATTTTTAAGATTATTTTTTTATGTATCATATCTTTAAATACCCAGAAAAAATTTTAATTATGAATTTATATTTTCTAGTAAGATAGAAATAAAGACATTTTGGTTTTATCTTTTTATCAATATGCTTTTCATGTTTCGTTCATAAAAATCAAACCATGAATTGACTGAAAATTGATTCCAATAAATAATTCCCATTAATTAATCTGACAAATAATAGGGTAATAAAAAGTATACTTGAAATGACCTTCAGATTCATCTGCTTCCATTCTTCAAAATCTATTTTTAACTTTGTGAATCAGATTATTTTAATTAAAGTGAAAGAATTACACCAAAATAATTCTTTGAATTAAAAAAAAATTATTTGTTTTATTAACGAAAAAATTATTAGAAATATGTTATCAAAACAAAAGGTATAAGCATACATTTGCATTAATCTATTTGTATGATAATATATATACATATTTAGATATATATAACATTCATAAATTTATGTTTTTTAACAAATGCAAAAGGAATATTACATAAAATAGCTTTATAAGGATCCAAAATTAAAAATATATTTTTAAATGAATACATGAAATAAAATATTAATAGCAAAACTTGTAAAAGCAAGTTTATTTTCATGGGTTCAAAGTATTAAGTAATTTAAATTTTGCACATGAATAATAAACTAATTTATAAACATTTTGGAATGTAAGTTCCAAATCACTTAAAGCATTTATTATATTTTTATTGAAATAATTTTTGTCAGTAAAAACATTCATTATATTATATTACACAATCATTACACTTCATTGTATTTTTCAGACTTACTAATTATTAAAGCAATTGATTTTATAAGTCTTATCATCAAATTCTAAATATAAATATTCACAATTTCAGCTAAATAAATTATATATATATATATATATATATATATATATATATATATATATATATTTAAAAAGAGAAAGATTACAAAGTAAAATCTTATACTAAGATCAATTAAAAGAAGTGAAAATTCTACAAATAGTCATAAAATATATAGAACAATAAGAAAACTTTTCTTTTTTTGTCAAATTTCATAGCTTTTACCTTGTGGGTCAGTTTTCTTATAACAATTTCCAGCATCAACATAGCAAGAAGCAGCTTCATGACGACTTCCTGTTTTAATATGCAATTCAGCTGCTTCACAATATGCAGTTCCAGCAGCTGCATTAGAAGTTTTCAAAAAGTAAATTACATAATATAAATGCTGGTTTTATTTTTCGCTCAAAATTCATTATTTATATGTACATATGTATTTAATTTGTGATCGCTTAAAAGCTTTTATAAAAGAATTATTTTGGTTTGTTAAGAATCTACACATTAAATATGAGAAGGCGTAAAAATTTATATAAAATAAAATAAAAGCTAATATAAGCCAACATAATATATAATAAAAACTTATGTTATATATAATACTTTCCCTTATAATTTTAAATTCATTGCAAACAAAAAAGGTAGTTAATATTATAAAGAATTTGTGGGGAAGGGAGCAAGATAAAAATAGATTATAAGAATTTCTTCATTTCCAATTTATATTAACCAACATATTAAAAGCTAAGTTAGATATTAACATCCTTAGTTTATACTATCATTCAATATTAACACATTACACAATGGTAATATTTTAACTCTCCAAGATATCTTAAGATTCCCCTCATGGGAATAACTTCATGTCCATTGTATAACATTAAAATTCTCATAAATCGCTTAACAATTTTTATAAACTAATAAAGTAACCTCTAGTATTCAAATATAATCATATTGTTAATCTAAACTTTTACAACCATTTACAAATTTTTGCAACTAAAAATAATACAGTTTAAGTGATTAGCAAGGTATTTCTTATAAAAAATATATGAGCTCTGTTTCATATTTTAATATAACATATTACAATAGAAATTCCAAAAAATACTTTATGTTTAAATATTCTTTTAATTTCTTTCAATTATTTCAAACATATTACCAACTAAAAATGTAACTAATCCATCAAAAATAAACAAAACAAAAATATTCTTTGATACATAACTGGATATAAATACTTTTTTAAATTATTTTTATACATTTACATATATTAAAAGTAAAAAATATGAATATATATTAATATTAAATTTCAAATTTTTATATAATATTAATTTTAATAAAATAAGATTTGTTAAAAAGCAATCAAAATATCATTGCAATGTACACATTCTTAACAACTAAATATAATCCTTACACTGGTTGAATGCTAACAAATATAAATTGATCACAGATTTGTAAGTGTATAATCATTAAAATTATCATTCATCATTTTTATCTAATTAAAAAAAAAATCAAACTATCAAAAATTAATTTTTTAACATAATTTTCAGTATTTTTTAATATTAAAATGGATTTGTAAATTCTGAAATATCATTTTAGGAAATCTGTTTTATATGCATTTAGATATTTGAATAAACTTTCATGGTATAATGTCATACACTCTTTAGATAAATCCACATAAATACTTATAAATATATTTAAATAAAAGAAAATTTTAATCAATAATTTTTTTATGAAGTTTTATTTCATTGCAGTACATAAATCAGCAAACTATGAATAATCAGCAAACTTGATCAAAAAATTAACATTCAAGAATAAAAAAAATTTGTATCAAAAGTAACTTTAAATTTTTTTGAAATTTCAAATAATGGCTTAATTTTAAAAATTTTGTTTAATAATATTGTTTAGTAAAAATTGTCATTAATATATTATAAATGATATTATATATCATTTAAAAGTAAAATCAAAAAAATTTTGTCTAACAAATTCAGTTTTAAAGCAAATTACTATGTCATATAAAATAGTGGATATAAAGGGACTAAGGCTGACTATAAATCTAACAGGATAAACTTCTGTTACAGTTCAGAAAGAAAATGTTTTCAATGCACATATTGATTGTAATATAAATAATTTTCCAAGAAAATTACAAAATTAGTGTAATTTTCTTCGATTTTTTAATTACAAGTTGACATTTTTACAAATATTAGTTACAAATAATGTAATTAATATTATTTGTAATAATGTAAAGCTTATGCTAGTAAAACAAGCAAACATTTAAGGAACTTTTTAAGAGTATCTTTTGAATAACAAAAATTATATAAAATATGAATTTAGGATCACCAAAAATACAAATTCTAAAATGTGAGAAAAATTCTTCTGGATAACATAGAAATTTTTCTAAATAATAAGCAGACTACTAATATTATGTCATTCACAAATTAACAAAATATAATTTCGATGTAGAATCCTACCGATTATATTAAATATAAACAAAAAACTTATAAATATCAAGATATAATGATAACATACTGTATTAAAAAGAGTATTTAAATAACTTAATTGTAAAGAAATCATTTTAAGTGCTAAGAGGAAATAAAATAATTCCATTTGCAAAAAATTAGACTTTGAATAACAAATATTTTTAAATTGATTGGAAATTTACATAAATAAATAACAGAAGTTCACAACCAAATTTTTATTCACTAAATTCTCTTTTGTTTTCCTAAAATGTTCTACAGTATGCCTGTAGACAGCTGAAAGTTAGATATCGTTTTATTCTAATATTTTTAAAATAATTATAAAAAATGCATTGCAAAGTATTTTTTACTTCATATAAAAAATACATATAAATTCAATATTTTTTAAAACGAATATTACTATTTTCTCAGACAATATTTAATTATGAAAAAAATGATATAATATTATATATCACATATTTTAATTATTAATTTTTATTATTTAGAAATTCAGGACTATTTTTGTTTCTACCAGAGTAACTATTTCAATTTAAAGATCATTTCACTTAAATGTTTCTGTTTAATAGTGAAAAATTAAAAGTCAGATTTGAACATTTCCACTTTGACCAAACTTAGTTTCATCAATCTTGATCGTATTTGTTTTCATGGGGTGAAACTAAGAATTAAAATTAGCATTTTCTGAAATGAATTAGATTCTAATTTGAGTTTACCAGGCATAGAAAATACAGTCAAAAATGTAAATATTTTCAAAAAATTTGTAAAGTATCTACAGATTTATGCTTTTCAATTATAAGTTAAGTGATCACATCTTATTATTTTTTACTTCTTTTAATGGTTGAATTTTTATTAAATAGTTCTGATGACTTGAACACTTTTTTTTTTTTTTTTTTTTTTTTTTTTTTTGTCTTTACTTTAATAAAATTGTAAATATGTCATTTAATTAAGCTTTTAATTTTACAACAAATACTGAGGATTTGATAATATCTCAATCCAATCTCAATAGCACAGAAAAGTAAAGTTTATATCCATTCAATCAATATTTTAAAACCATACAAATTTTTACTTGACAAAAAGTACAATTTTTACCAAAATTAAGTAATTTTTAGCAAAAGAGAATGCATAAGTTGAGCCTACTACAAAAAACAATGACATTACATAAATTTTTTAATAAACTGAATTTCAGTTTAATTCACCTCATGACCTCAGTTTATCACATAAATTTCTTCCTAATTAATTTAACTTAAAAAAAATGCACTTAAGACAAACTTAAAGAATTTTTAACTTAAAAGAAATGCACTTAAGACATTCATGGATTAACAATAAAAAGTACTAATAAAATTTAAAGTTTAACACAATATTACCAGTCCATTTCTTGGCCATTTTAAAGGCATTGGCAGCTTGATGATATAATTCACATGCTTCTTCAGTTTTTGATGAACCTCTGGAGAATATAATATTAATTTTTATCAAAACCATTGCTTTAAGAATTGACATTTAATTTTTACTAATTGTAAAAAGTAAATAGATTAAAATTAAAATGAGTATGTTCATGAAATTTAAAAAATGAGTAAAACACTTTATATATATATATATATATATATATATATATATATATATATATATATATATAAAGGTTACTAACATGTGATTAATGTATGTATATGTCAATAACATTTTGTAAAACCTATGAACTACGATGGATGTGAAAGTGAATTACCCAAATAATGAACCAAAAAATCCTTGCGCAGATTTTAATTTCTTCTCAGCTTCAGCAACAAGAGCAATTCCTCGCTTTTCACTATCAGCCATTGTTATAATAAATTTAAATAAAATTTAGAAGTTCTAAAAATAAAACAAGAATTTGAAAATAAATTACTCCATATAAACTAAAGAAACATCCTGTTATGTTGTGTTGTGGGACGAAACGAAACGTAGCTGTGGATTTGTTTCAAATATTTACGTCTAAATGTAGGACATATCCCAATACAATATTCTGAGAAATTCATTAGAGATCGGCTGTGATTGGCGGAAGAATTTTCCATAACTACAAGATGTATGATAATATTTAACATCACATATTGATGTTATTGATGATCAATCCTTTGTATGATATTTGTCTATATACAAAGATATATTCCAAAAATTTATTCATAATTTATTACAAAAACAATACATTTCTCAAAAGGCTTTGTTTTTAATATTAATCTTGTTAAATTATTAATATTCTAATATAATTAAATTCTTATTATATTGTCACTTCAAATATTTACTTCGAAAATAGTTATCGAACTCATGAATTGTCTGATTGAAAGCTATACAACTGACCATTCACAACTATAACTAAATACTTACAATTCAAATATAACTGTAATTATAGTTACAATTATATATAGCAGCAAATATAGGTTCAGATATTCTTGTGATCTCAGCAAGTGAATATATTTTATTCACAGTAATGAAAGCAAAACCTCAAAATATTTCATTTCATCAAACTTTAATGTTTCGATTTACTAGATCACCAACTCCGGTATCTAAAACATTTTATTCGCTGGTGAATATTTTATATTCTTTGAGAGAAATGCTTCTTTATATTAATTACAATTTTTATGACAATTTATCTTGTTAACTTATGTTAATATCATACATAATTTTCATGTAAAAAATTAGTAATACTTCTTAAAGGCAAACATTTCATTTATAATACAATGTATTATTCATAATATATAATACAAACTGTATGACAAGACTTTGTTGAATTGAATTAAACTCCAATTCTATGTCATACATGTATATATGGAAAATGTATATAGAAAAAATTATACATTTTCTATACATATGTATGACACAACAAACATGAAGAAATGCGTGATATCTCATGGAAAGAATTCGACAAATGTCTGATCGTATTCTGTCATAATTCTCATTATGAAACTTGCTGAACATAAATCCTTAAAAAATCGTCATGTTACATGTCTTTCTAAATGGCATGTTTCAAAGCATATCAGATATGTTCAATAATGTTCATGTATGGATATTTAAGTGGTAGTGGAAATATCTAAAACAAAGAATAATCCTGAAGTCACGTGGAATTAACTTTTAACATGTGGGATGACGTATTTCGCTGATATTAACCAATCCGTTGAAACGCACAGAAAGTATGAATTAGTGTAGACCAAACAGGGTTCTTATATGTATTTGTCTCTTGTTAGATGTTACTCTAGACGTATCAGGAATCTTTAAGCACTCCCATTACACACTTCCGAAACGAGCCTAGAGACTCGACTAGTTTGAGTAGTCTACTGTTTATATGTTGATTCACAGATTCATGTTTTCAATATGCCTCCATTTATCTATTCGACTGATACAAAGATTTGTCACATAAAAAACGTGTTTGCAATTATCAACATTCCAATGAAGTATTGACAGGTCTAACGAGATGTAAAATGTGCCATGCTGCTAAAATAGTGATGTATGGCCACGAAATCCCATATTAGTGACAGTACGCTAAATAGTTATCAGGCTAACACTTGTTAACGGCACAGCATTGAAACTCATAACAATTTCGAGAAATGTTACACGTCTGTATTAGAAAGAAATTCTACAGTCGGTCTTCAATAATGTTCCTTAAAAATCTCCGATTACGCTGCCAATTAACATTTGAATTTAACTAATTAATTGAATAATTAATATTCACTGTGTATATTTGTGGAATGGTTATACACAAAATTCCAACTTTCATCACTACATCAGTGAAGCCACATCCCATCTCTCAATCTTCGATTATTTTCCACGTTTAAAGTCATTTAAATTTTGACAAATTCTCATTGTAGTAGCAATAGTTGATTTAATAGTTTTGTCCAACGCCTGCTGTCATATATAAGCTCTATTTATCACAATGTACGGTTAATGGCTTCCATACATCTATTATTTGCATATGCAACCTGTAATAGTTTTTCTGACGTTTGAGTGTGTATTTTAATTAAAAGTATGAAGGAATTTAAAATGAGCAATTATATATCAACGTTACAAAAGAATGCAGTTTGAAAAAAATATTTTTCCTTTTAAAAATAATCGAAACTGTATGCATGATCATTTTTATGCAAAATGTTAGCAATGCAAAACATTACATATATATTCTCTAGAATTATAAAAATATAGTAGATTTATATTGAGATTTTTGACATGAAATCAATCATGGAATAGTCAGTGTCCCGCTTAAATTTTACAAAGTGGTAAGGTTTGATTTGTTGATTACTCAATGATTGTTTTTTGCCCACGAGGGCTAACTAGACCGGGATCTGTAATTTAAAGTGGATTCCGAACCAATACAAACATTCGTGCCCAAAGTGATACTCGTATCCACGAACTGTTGAACAGAAGGTCATAGTAGTAGCTATTCGACTGTTAGTTCGGCTACAGCTGTAAGGTACATCTTAGTGACGCAAAATCAGAGACATTTTTTAGATGCAGTATCGACCATTAAAAAATGCAGCTGTTTCGGCTGTTATTCTTTCTGTGTTTTATTTCACAAATGGGCAGAGTGATTGCAAGAGGGCAGATTAAACAAACACGAAGATTATATGATATCATATGCCCATTTTACCATCGTAATAAAATCAAAAAAAAAAAAAACACTACAGTATAGGTGGCGGGAAACTCATTTATTGTATATGAATTTAAAATTAATAAAAGTAAATCAATCGATATTTGGCATAGTGATGAAGTAGCACCTCTGGATGTAAGTCAGGCCCCGTGTCTTCACTCCATGGAAGCTCTGACATTCTCAGACATCTCAAATATATTTTTGATTAATCTGGCAACTGCAATGATGCTTTCAATAATGTCCTAGATGTTATCAACAGAGATTTCAATACCCTATACCATGTTATAAAGAGTTTTGGATCCAGTTTTCTGCATGATTCTGAGTAGTTTAGATAAATCCTAATTCTTCTTGAAGTTTGTATACCTGTATTAGTTGGGACAAACTATCCATATATATTATATAAGTATACTTTAGTATATTTATAAATCGATAATAATTGTCTCGTTAATTGGAATATTTTCTATGCTATTTCATCTGTTAAAAATAAAGTTAAATGAATGAAAGTTCAAGCAAATTTCGGTGACATCTCCAACCAATTAGTTGTTCTTTATTACTTAGTGAAAAAATGACGAAAGAATAAAATTTCCTACTACACTTGATGCAGCCTTTATAATTGATTGAAGTTCTTGACCACTGTCGAATATGAGATGGAATATTAGAAATAAATTAATTGAAAATAAATTTCACAGGAAATTTTCCCTTACCACAAAACTATATCACACGAGTTTCGCAGACAAAATGTTGTGAAATATAAAATTCCTTTAGAGGTTGAAAATAATAATTCAAGCCATTTTTGTAAGTTACATAAAAATAATAATGCTGAACTCATAAGATTGGTTAGAGTGTATAGTTATGACTTTTGTTAATCGTAATCAAATAGAACACAGCATACTTATTTTCAATATTTAAAAGTTGCAGATGATTCATAATTTATCATGAATTATGAATTTATTATTATTTTTCTTATTCATAATTTTTTTTAATATTATAATATTCATATACACTTTGTTAAAATTGCTATACTAAGAAAAAATTCACTTATACGCCTGGGCAATGAGTTAATTTAAGATAGGAATATTCAAGTAGAATTATTCATATTGCTCAACATTATGCCATTATTAGCTGATCATTTTGATTGCTTATGATGACGAGTCCGACACTCGCAATCATTAACCGAAAGTTTTATATTGGTGAGAGATCTTCAGAATATTTTGTGATTCAAGGGAGTATTTTGTGTTTCAAATAAGGTTAATGGAACACTGGCATTATACGATCTTCCATTATCCTATTAAAATGTAGCTTTCTGGCACGCTGGAATAAATATAAATATAATCACTGAGCTTTTTCAACAGAAATGTTCCTTATTCACAGTGCTACCAAAGTGAACAAGTGATAATCAAACATGCATCCAAAAGAATCTCACATCATCAATGAAAGTGATAAACTTAAGATATCGAATGCACACATTAAATATTATAAACTACTTTAACTTCTTAATTTAACTCGAAACTTTTCTTATTATTTTTGGCAACCATATTCTTCTGTATTTGATAAATATTTCTCATTATATTGCTTTGCCTATTATTCATTGTATTGCTTTTCTTATTTTTCATTCTATTACTTTGATTCCATTTATTTCAATTTTGATATATATGCATTTTTTTCTTATACAGACACTCTTCGGGGATAATTTTAGACTTTTGTCTTTCGTGTTTGTCAGAAAAGAGTGTCTTATTTGCATAGTTGACCATCTCCCTCCTAATGAAGACGTGGTCCCTATATCTTTTCCCCTATTTATATTTGTATTATATTGTTTTTCTTGATTTTGTCTTATTGGTATTAAATTATATAGTTTCGTCTTTGATTTATCTTGATCTTCAAATTATACATCTTATTTTATTTATATTGGCATTTCTCTTAATAGCCGCTATTGCGCTGGTTTGATTGCCTATAATGTTTGTTGGTAGACATTGTATTTCATTGTGTTTGCTTTCTATTTTCTATCCATTGTATTTACTGCATTATATATATATATATATATATATATATATATATATATATATATATACACACTATGGTGGAATCTAGAAAAGTAAAGTGGAAGGCGTATAATAAATGTCCATCCTTAAAATGATTTCCTACAACATTTTTAACATAAACACTTATATATGGAAGAGAACAAATTCACATAAAAAGTATGCGTGAAAGACGTCGAACGGCTTACACAGCGGGAATAATTTAATCTGTAATAGCAATGAATATTTTGCCTGGTTATTGAGCATATTACTGGACCTCAACATTTAATTCTACAAAAAATGAGGATCGAGAAAAAATGATGATGTAATAGCACATCACAATGTAACTTTTGGTGATGACAAAGGAACTTGTAAAATTGGACTCGAATTTTCTGGTTCACAAATTCTGTTGTGAAAATTCACATAACATCCTAATGAAAGCTTCACTGCATCTGTTCTAGGAAAGTTGAAATCCATTCTGGAACATTGATGAAAGTTTATCAGGTTTCTTCTTTCGCGACGCATGCATATGGCTTACTATCTATGAAAACTCTTCCGGGAAGGCGACTTTGGCAATGGTTGAATAAAAGAAATGGCTTAGCCCATTAAGCTGCCTATGAAGCGATGTCGAAACAAGGAAGAAACTGAAATGAAAATCGGTATCGAATCTTGAAATCATGTGAAGACAACTGTTTCACTGTGTTAAGATTTAACGGAAGATATTCTTAAGTTTCCAGACAATTTAACGGGATTTGGTCAATTCTTCTGCTACTCAACAGGTACAGGAAATCAAATATTTATCGAATTGTTCAAATGAAACTGTGTTTAGTATGACCAAGGATATTCTAAGGCCATTCTGAGTCATTGATTTTTCTGATTTTCTTCCTTGTGACATGTGAATAGGACATGTTATCTATGAAAAGTCCTCGTGGAAGGCAACATACGTTGTACGTGCAAAAATGTTTTACTACAGCCTGAGTCAGTTAGGTTGCGCACAATATTGTAATGAAAATTATACATGGTATTAACTGGTATCGAATCTCGAAATCATGTGTGGAAGCAACTTCTTCACAATTTTAAGCTGTTGGGTAATTAATGGATGATATTTTTAAACTTTCAGACATTGAAATGGAAATTATTCGATTTTTTTGTACACACACATCAGGCATTGGTACTAAGTTGTACGTTGGCAGCTTTATCATCGTTAACCTGAAGTAAAATGTTAATAGTTGCTTCTCAAGAGAAATATGTTTTCTTTCTCTTTAATTTCCTAACATCTTATGTTTTTATGTTTCCTCCAGAAAGAACAATACATGAGTATATTTCTTCAACTTTGTTAGATAAGTTAAGCCATTATCGAATAAAACTCCTATTAATCAAAGATTTCTGACTTTCATAGTGGATCTTTTTGCATCCCTAAATTCCATTCATAAAAATCTAAATTTCCTTAAAACAACTACTGCAGAATTACAGTTTTGGTAAAAATGTAACAAATTAATAAACATAACATTATAATTAACAATGGCGAATACATTGAAAACAAAATCTCCACTATGTTTTTAGATTCCATAACAGTTGTTACATAAGAAGTAAATAAAATTTACATTCGTTTTGTTCTTTATAGTTGTTTGCGCATTCAAAAATAAATTTCGTATGGAGTATTTCGTAAGTCTGAGTTCAAGACAATGAGTTATCGCGTGATCGATGCCTGCTGCTATCATAGGCGTAAATGAGTGGATTTTTAATTAAAGTTTACGTTTATTTTATAGATTGTGCAATAAATGCGTAACAGTTATTGTGTTGGAGAATTGCTCATGGATGCCGAAATTAAAATCTAAATAAAAAAAAAATAAATAGATAAATCTCAAATGTCCTCCAAAAAAAAAAATCATTAAAAATGTCCACTATTAACAAAATTTTGAACTATTTTTTATTTACTGAAACAATTCTCTTCCTTTTAACATGTTCTACACACAATTTCACAATTTTCAGAGCAATACTTCGTCTGTAGGCAATTTTAATACATACTGTTTCATAATAATATAATTTTAAAATATAATTGCAGTCGCTCTGCAACTGTGGCCACTCTATACATTTAAACAGTGAAATACGAAATTTTTTCATGGGATCAATGTATCAGTTTGTATTTTTCTTGTACGGATTACGATAAGCTAAAATCACACTAAATACAATTTATTAAAAAAATTTAAAAAATGAAAAATTTTTTGAATAAAATTCTTAATTTTTACCAGTATAAATTTTTTAAATAGAACTCTTAATTTTTACCGTTTTATGTTATTGTAAACTTAGAAATATCTTCTCTGTGTACTTTAGAATTTCTTTATAAAAGAAAAGCTTAAATAAAGAAGTCGGCGTTAGCAGATAATACCTATACGACAACTCGATACTATCTTTAAATGGGATTTTATAAATAGTTTTATAGTAAAATATTTTAACGAGTTAACTCTACGCAAAAAGTAATCTTGTATTCATGTACAAAAAATTCTCATGACGTCCAGGATGACTAGTAAATTCACTAATTGTTTATCAGAGAGAGACCTAAGACTATCTAATGAATTCACTGTTTCCATATACATATAATCACACAACCAAACACAATTGTTTCAGTTTATAAAAAAAAACTTGTTATTGAGATCATTATATTTTTGAAGAAAAACATTAAAATTTCTCTGCCAACAGAACCTTTCCAAACAAATTGTGAACCATTCACGTGGAAAATTATATTTTCCGATAAGAATTGATAAACTGCTAAAAACGAATTAAAAATATTAAATTTTTTCAGTTCTTTTAATATAATAGTTAAAAAATTAAATTTTTCGTGATTTTACACTACTTTAAATACATAAGATAAAGTTTCGGCATGAGAAATAAATAAATAAGAAGTAATTTATGTATTTATATATATTTTATATAGTACATAAATAATAAGAGAATAGTTTCTGCATTTTGTATAATATTAAGAACTTATTATTCTTTTCAATTTTATTTGGTTATTTTACCTATAAGGAAGAAGTAATTTTTTTTATGATTAACAACTGATGCTTTATAATAAAATCACACTTTCAACACTTATAAATAAAAAGGTTCGGTTATCTTCCTCAGCTCAAAATAATTTTACAGAAAAATAAATCATATACGTACTTCTTGTGTGAATCGTGAGGTACTTTTCTGCGAAAAGCGCATTTTCGTTATTTTCAACAGATTCTTTTTCTATTAATTTTCTCTCTTTTAATATGCTTTACATTTTATTATATACTTTTAAAATTAACTATATATTATTCTTTTTATTTTGAAGTGCTTATCATCAATAACGATAATTATAATTTTTAATTATTGGAAGTTCATATTTTTGGTAAATCTCGTTTACGCATTAGAATTTCAGAATTATGCATCTCTAATGATTGTAGAATTTTCAAAATAATGAGTAGTTAAAAATTAATTAAATTTTTTTTTTGACAAATATCACTATTTCAAATATCGGAGAAATCTTTCACAGCTCAAGCTGGATGAATATTCAACCAAAGACAAGTAATTTCTTTAAAAAAATTTTGCTTAATTTGAAAGATAAAAAATTAATAATGATGTTGATGTTAGTGACTATTATTTAGGATGGAAAAGAAAACAAAAAGTTTCATACACTTAAGCGAATACAGGCAACTTATAATATACGCTTAAATTTCATATGCTTATATTTGAAAGGGTAAAAAATTAATAATCATTTTCAAAATGTTAGTGATTACAAATAATGTTGATGTTAGTGACTATTATTTAGGATGGAAAAGAAAACAAAATGTTTCATACACTTAAGCGAATACCGACGACTTATAATATACGCTTAAATTTCATATGCTTATATTTGAAAGGGTTATGATGGCATTAAAAGCCACATGTATACAAATTATTATAATAGTTCTTTTTCCCTGTAGACACACAATATCTAAATACACTCAAGTTTCAGTAAATTGGGAAAAAACTAAAAATATAAAACATCATCAAAGTTTTTTAAGGAAAATTTTTGAAGCATTATTTTGATTCATTGTTTCAACAAGGGAATACGGAAATATACGTTAACAATCACACGCGATTATGGAATAGACATGTTTTGCTGATTTTAAATTATAAAAAATATTTTTGAGTATTCTATCTTAAAATTATTTTCTTAAGAATTTGCTTATTGACTGAGTCTTTCCAAACTTAAAGAGAAAAATAAAAAGTATTTATTTTCCTCAGAAAACAATATTTATAAGAAAAAAAATTTACATCTTTTGAAAACTATAGCTTTTACTTTTTTTGAATAATTCAAAGAATTTTTTTTTTCTTCGAGTTTCTTTCTCGTGGTAAACTGCACAGCTGGTTGATAAGAGTGTTCACCAATCATAGATAAAGAGAAAATAATTTTAGTCAATTCCACGATTAAAATACAGATATAGCTACAAAACTTGTAAAATGATATCTCTGATTCAATTTAACTTCGTTGCCGCTTTGTTACTCATATGTTCCAAGCAGCTGATATTCTCAGAATCGACGGATGCTGCCATCGCCCAAGATTTCCTGGATTACGAGTATCAGCTGACAGCATTATCTTATTCTAGTAATATTTTTTATCTTTCCTTTTACCATTGTAATAATAATGTCATTCGTTTTAGAAATACTTTTTCAATAAATATCTTTTATTCAGTTCGTCATCATTATGTGTTCTACAATGTCATAAATAACAATCCTAAAAAAATATTTTCGTTACTAAGCGACCAGTTAGATTACATATTTTTTTCATTAAGTTTGTGTTAAATGTTTTTTTAAGAATAATTTAAAAATATTTTGAATATTTTTGAAAGAAGTTAATTACAAAAGGTACGAAAAATAGCATTTAAACATTGTTGCATCATTACTTAAAATGGAGAAATGAGTATATATTGATTTATTTTATGATAGCTTAAAGTCAATGCATTAATACTTAAAGGGAAAAAGTTTACTGAGCACTTAAATAAACTTATAACTATTTTTAATTGTTCAATGAATTATTTTAATGTAATAATTTGTTATGTGTTAAATTTGTAGAAGTATAAACTTTATTCATTTTCAATTAGTATTTATTGTATTTTAAATTTAAATTTATTGAGAATATTAAATTCACTGCCTTAAATATTTCATTTTTATTTACTGCCTTAAATATTTTTCAGTTTGAAATTCATATTTCTTACGTATTTAAAATTCAACATTTTACTTTCTTTTACAAAAATTTTAAGCAATTAAATAGAATTTTTTAAAGGATCATTTTAAAAATTGATCCTTTAAAGAATTCGAATTTTTAATATTATTTTATCTAAAATAAGAAAAATATGCATTTAATGTGCAAAAATGAGGTTTCAGATCCATCATTCGAAAACTTTTAAAGTCTTAAGTATTATTCTCGTTTTGTAATAAAAAAAAATTGTATAGTAGCAAATTCTACAATGCGGGAAATGTTAAATATATTAATTGAAGATTACCCGCTAAGAGGATTATGAAATTATGTAACCATTTCAAATTTTATGGCATTTGACCTAATTTCACCCATATTTTCAAATAAAGAGTGCTTTAATTTATTTAATTTTGCTGCATAACAATTAGGTAAATATACTTTTTTTTATAAAAAATAATAAATCTGTTATGCACTGGAAAAATGTGTGGACAACATTAAAGTGTCTGGGAAAGAGTAATTATGAATTACATTTATTTTATCTGAACATTGTATTAAAAAATTTTATTTTTATTTTTTACCCTATTCAAATATCTGGATATTACTTGGATATTAAACATTTACAAAATAAAAAACATTCAAATAAAATGTGCATAAATGGATTTATTTAACACTTTAATAACATAAAAGAAAAGTAAAATGCTTATAATTTAGCATTAATTTAATGAGAAAATATATCTGTAGTAGTAAATGAGATTTAAAGTCTAAGATTTTAATTCGTTGAATAAGTACAATTCATTGAAATAATACCCATTCCATAAATCATATATGATGCACATTTGCTTTATGCACTTTTAATATATAGTATACTCTAACTTTTCTAAAATTTATTTTAAAATTTTCTATATAAAAAAGATAGAATAAAAAAATTTAATGATTTAAGCATCTTGCATCGCAGTAACCCAAATGATAAACAATGTCTCAAGCGATAGGTTGTGTCAAATTCCGTAATATCGTTTCTCTAAATAAAAGGAAAAAGAATGTCGTTTAGATAGAGTAAAACAAATTTTAGGATTGATTCCGTCGTTCAATTCACGAGGCATTATATCCCGGTACATTTCTGGATTATAGCCAAAAGCCTATTGCGTTTCTTTAATGTAACGTAATATGTCAATGTTTTCCTTAACTGAGTCGATTGAGGGAGGCTCGAACGCTTAGTTGTGTTTGGTAACTTATATTGGCAAAAATAAGCAATCGGAAATGTATCGCGTTTTCTACGATTTCTTTCAAGAGATATCGAAATACAGGCTAATATATATGAAGTCTTCCCCACTGTAAAGATGTAGCTGATATCCAAATGAATTACAACAAGCTTCAATTGTTAAGCTATCTGATACTCAGTATTAAACTTTCCCTTCTTGTGTTCAACAGAACTGGCAAGGAGTTCGGTATCTACTACTCCCAAGAGCGTATCTTTACCGTTTAGCCATTTTGATCCTTATGTAAATTAAAACTGATAACCGGAATCAAGAAGTAATATTATCAAACAGAAACGTATTGATTTTGGTAAATTTTTTACTTATAATAAATGTTATTTTCCCAGTTTGTTAACAATAAATTAATACACCTGATTTGTCTGTCAAGCATTTTATTTTTCAAGATAAATGATTTTGCTTTCGATGAAATGAAGATTCTGTTAATTTATACAGCCATAAAAACGAAGTTAAATAGAATAAGAAAATCGAATAATGGAATAAGTCATTTCTATCATCGGACAATTCTAAAAATCCATAGTATAAATTTACTGCGCATAGTTCTGAAAAATTGGATTTCATTAGTAAAGAGAATCATTAAAAAAGCTTTTTATTTTAATTCCCATTATTTGAGAAACATGATTACACAGCATGTCTATTTAAATGTTAGTTAAGCTAATCAAAGCAGAAAAAAGAGACAATAATAAATGTTTTACGAGTATTATGTCACAAGCATTTTTTTCAGTGATAAGAGGATGCCTTAAAGCGGTAACAAGTACATTTATATCATTCTTTATCAATAAAGACAAGCAATTTGTTATCATCAAACAATCGAAAGTTGTACAAGAACTATATTTTATGATGGGATTTGCATGAAAATTTCGTTTAAATTTATCATGTCATTTTTTTGTTCTTCATTTATAAAATTAGAAGATGATATTTAAAATGAAAGAAGAAATTCGATTAGAAATTAAGCAAACACTAATCGCACGACTGTTTTTTTATTATTATTGCCCTACACGTCATAAACTTTATTAACGTTTGCTTAATTTAATCAATACATATTCTTCAAGACAATACATGAATAGATATTATCATTATCGTGACAGATGTCATAAAAGTTGATTTCCAAATTTACTTCTAACAGATTTAGAAAAAAAAATATATTGCTCATTCCAAGTTTTTGTTTGGCTTATCACACAAATGGTCATTAATTCCACACGAAAATTATGCTAATTAAAGTTTAAAGTATATATATATATATTCCAAACCAACTACAAACATTCAATTCTACAGTGGGAATTGAATCCATGAACTATTGAAATCTAGATAACTATTAATAATAGTTATCTAATTAATAATTGATAGTTAATCTGGATAATTATTGATAACTATTAATAACCGATGATATTCATGCCAAAAGACTAAAAGTATACGAATATATATCTACCTTTTCTCGACAAAAAAAAAAGCCGTCTTTAAAATTATATTTTAAAAATTCAAAATTTTCTTTAATGATACCTCACACTAAACATTTGCCTTACCTTTGAACGAAAAATAATCTAAGGTATATCTAATTACTAAGAAAGCAATACTGCTTTCTAGATGTTTGAAGTTTTCCTTTAAATCAAATCCAGATTTGCAACCCAACAAAAAAAAAAAAATAAATAAATAAATAAATAAATAAATAAAAATAGCTCATTTTGTTATAGTTTAAAATTATTCAATATGTTATGGCTGTATGAGTTCAGAAATTACCGAACTTTATATTTTATCAGATTTTGATATATTTAATACTAGAGTTTCAAGTACATTTATACCATTGGGAAAAATAATCATTTGGGCTTTACGAATATTAAAATCAATTTTTCAACCATTAAAATTTATTCATAGTATTTCAAATCGTTATTTAAACAATTAATTATCAAATATTGCTTATCTCTAGCAATATTAATGGGAAATGAAGTTGAAAATGATTTTCGAAGTTTTAAAATAGCCATCGCAAATACAGGAATCTATTTTTGCTCTTTTACTGTCAAATGATACATTTTCATCAGTTAGTAAAAAAAAAATAAAAAATAATAAATAAATGAATAAATAAATGAAAATAAATAAATAAATTGCATAATTTATTAGCGCTAATGTTTGTATATCCTTTTTAATATGTTACTGAAAATAAACAACTTTAAAATTTTAATTCTGTTTTGTAATTTTTTTTGTGACTAAACATTATTAAGTATGTCTATTAAAACATCACATCGATATTCTTTCTTTTATCATTAAAAAAAAAAATCTGCGTGTAAATAAATTTGATACTTTTCAACATTTGAAAAATATTGCATTTCACATTAAATTACATGCCAGCTGATGACTGAGTAGTTAGCGTTCCTGACTCCTTGGCTGTTGGTGCCGGGTTTCCAATCCCGGTTTGGTATGGACGTTTCCTTTCTCTCTCTGTGTTTTCTTGTCCTTTCTTCTAAGTTCATGGATGAACCCTATAAATGGCCCACCCAATAAATGGATTTGTGGTGGTGTGATAATTTGGTGGTGTGATGGATTTGTGTGGCTAATTCTACTTGCCTCTGTGACTTGGTTCACAGGTGCCCACTGGGTATCTCTAAGTGAGTAGCAATTTCCGGTCTTGTTATGGCAAAAGGTTAGTCACCCAGTGCCCACCGGTTGAAACAAAAAACATTAAATTACAGAAGTTATGTTTAGATGCAGAAATTCATTGTTTTATTAAAAATTATACCAAATAATATTTACATATAATGAAGGAGAAATATAATGTCAACATTTTTTTGGACGAATTAAATCCCTAGTCTGATTTTAACAATTTTGATCAAAGACACAAATCACTGTTCAGTCAAAAAACCATAAACTTATAAAGTGATAAAAAGTTGACACATTCCTAATGCCGCGTATTTTTTGAAAACGAATTAATAAATTGCTTACAGTATATTTTCTACCTACATAAATTGAAATTACATCACAAATAATAGCATTTCGTTAATAAAAAATAAAAAACATGTTTTAATAATAAATTTAAAAAAAAAAAAAAAAAAAAAAAAAAAAAAACTGTAAATGACAGAATTTTACATTTAACAGTTCTAGTTGTTACAAAATTCAAAAAAATAGAGAGAATGGAAAAAAATATTTTCTAATATCATGTTTTCAAAATAGAGAGAGAACAAATTTTTCACAAGACTAGCTGTCACTTAGCTTCCAGTACTTCGGCCATATTCTTAGTGTCCTATCAACATGTTGAACGTTTGATTAATTCATCCAAAACATCCTCTTACATGTTTACATAATTAAAGGTTTGTGGGGAACTTCTATTACTGTCCACCTATGGCAGTACTTGCTAGCCGATTCTAACTTTTCCAGGACTGTAGTTCAATATTGGCAGAGAAGAGATCTAGATGGACTAAGCCCATGTTTATCCTTCAGTGTTCGTTTATCCAGCATTTGAGACATGCTCCCCTGTCTTTGTACGATGCGATAGTATAAAGAAAACTTTGCAACAGCCGTACAATGGCCCATTTAAAATGTTGGAACTTATTGTCAAGCACTTTACTTTGCTCATTAGAATCCAGCACAAAAATTCTAGATTGGACAGGTTTAATCCAACTTTTCCTTTGTGGGATGACATAGCATTGATAGCTCTTTCAACTTTTCTAGCGCCTACAGATGATACCTCTACAAAGGCATCACTTCCGACGTTATTAGACAATGTTTCTGCATCAGTAACACTTCAGGTAGTCGTGACAAATTCAACCCACGGTGCCTCTAACTTCTGCGCCTCTGGTACTTGCAGGGCCGTGCCTGACGGGCGTTCATTGCGTGCATCGCACGCAGGCGGCCGAAATTAAGAGGCGGCCAAATCGTTACAAGTTGTTTACTGGGCAAAAATACAATCGGTTTGTTTTCATTAAGATACGAAGTAAAAACAGTTTCTCTAATCTAATCTATCTAAAAAGAGTTTCTCAGAAATAAGAAATGTATAAAAACTGATTAGGCTCAGATTTACTGTACGGTCGCTCTTGGCGCGATTTTTCGAAGTAGACGATAAATAGCCAAATATGGATTCTGACAACCCTAATCGAACAAATCGAAGAATGTAAGCGCCATTTTTAATTCTTTGTTCACCACGTTGGTTGTGCGTTGTGCCGGCAATTTTTTTTTTATTTTTTTTTATTTTTATTTTTATTTTGCTCCCTTGTTTGCTTTGTGATATTTTTGTCATGGCTTCTGGATGGGGAATGTCTGAGGTAAGTGCAAGAATGTTTGGAATGGTTTAAATATTTATGTGAAGTAACTAAATGCAGGTTTTTAATTTTGATTCAAAACCGAAAGTGTGAAGTCTCTTAAGAGGTGAAATTTTGATTCATTTTATATTTCGAAAGTACTTGCAATGGTAAATAATATGTATATTTTATTGTTTTGATAATTCTGATTCATATTATTTTAAAGTGAAATATAATATACTTAGATACTTGAATGAATGCATATTACTAGAACTTATTTTAATGGCTTATTTAAATTTAGATCATGATTTATATAAGTAGTATATTCTTTTAGCTTGCTTTAAATAGTTTTCATTTAAGAAAGTGCATTATATAATTAAAATGGCAATGTGTTGAAATGAAAATTTAAACTATAAATTTTTCAATATATGAATTAAGTATTTGAATAAATCTAACACTAAGCAATTGGTGGAAGAAGAGAGGTATGTTTATTATTAATATTTTTTTATGATGTTTATTGTTCGTTATTTACGGTAATCTAATTATTAAAATTAAATTAATTGGTGGAAGA
>JAPDSC010047666.1:0-25367 GCA_026290005.1 Latrodectus geometricus
AAATTCCATTCCAGTGATGAATCACTCGAGGATGCATTATGATCAGATGCACCAAGTTTTAAAAATGGCAGTGATTTGTAAAGTGCCATTGAACAGGATACTTCTAAAAGTGTCAAGAACTTGCAATTAAATTCCCCGCATTTGATACTATTCAGGCTCACTTGCAGAAACAGAGAAAGGTGTTGAAGCTAAGCAAATAAATGCTCCCTCACAAACTTACTAAACACTAAAAACTTAAAAGGTTATCTTCTATTCACAACTTTTCTGCCAAAAATGAGCCATTTTTGGATTATCTGTGGACATGTGATGAAAAAGGGATCCAGCACACCAGCAAAAAGTGTTCACATCAACTGTTATCGTGGATAAAATTTATTCCAAGAATTACCAAGACTTTTCATTCTCAGAAACTGCTAAATGTATAGTGATCAGCTAGTATTGTACATCATGGATTCCATACGCATGCCTACACCATGCTTTTATCTATGTACAACAATTGAATATGCAAGAATACTTGCATCAGAAACATCCAGCACTGGTTAACAGGAAAAGGGTTTGGTTCATGCAGAAGGCAAGAGTGCATACAGAAAAAAAGACACTGAATGTAATTATTGCCTTAGAAGTGAAGGTCTTCCCTCACCCCAAAACATTTAGCTGGTGATTATGACTCGTTCTGTACACTGGAGAGGCACATATAAATAAGTTACAATTCAGAAAATAACACCACAATGATAACCATGATGTAGTAATCAAGGACTAAAACAAAATTCATGAAGCTAATATGCAAATTACATCAGAAAATAGTAATCATAGTGATTCTGAAGGTAATTGCATTCAGCATGACACTAAGTTCATGACTTAATGTTAAAAAAAAAAAAAAAAAAAACTAGAGAGGGCTTAAATTTAGTGAAAAATCTGTAATAAGTTTTCTTAGTTTCTTTTCCACTAAAAAAGCCAAAAACTCAAAAGAGCTGCAAAATTGTCAATCATTGTAACATGGAATCTACATTAATCACATAAATCAAGAAACAAAACGAAATTACCAACTTTTTAAAGAGGATGGAAAGAGGAAAATATCTAAATGAAAGTAATGTTCCCTTCATTTACTGAATTTTTCAAACTGGAAAAGTTTGTTTGATTGAAGTGTGACTGGTAATGAGGAAAAAATTCATTAAGTTGAATATAAGATTATTTGTTTTGATTTCAAAGTATCCATAAATTTATTACTAAATAAAAACCAAATTGCTTGTATGGAAATGAAAATGTTTTCAATAAGTATTTTATATAAGTATTTCAATAAGTAATGTTTTCAATAAGTATGAAAATGTTTTCAATATAATGTATCATTTCACATATCACATTTTTTTCTTTCTTCTTTGGAATAATTTACTATGTATCAAGAAGGTTATACATATTAAGAAAAAACAGAAAAATCAATAATATATATTTTCACATATAAAATTAGATGAAAAATACTCACACGTTTTCTACAAACAAGTTTTCAGCACAAGTATCAATGTAACTATAAATATACAGGCTTACTGCTTATTGATTTATATTTAAATACTAACATTAAAAATATAACTTTTCCACTTTTCTAATTTTAAAAACTTATAAAGTTTCAATGATCTTCAAATTTAACTAAGAAATATTGTTAAGTTGATGCAAAACAAAGTTTACCAGAAAGAAATGCAAATCCCAAAAGAAATCCTAATCTCTTTAGAGTATTTTTCCCATCATCACTTGTAGCCATCAATGCAATCATACATGCCATAGAACCTAATGCACTGAGAAGTCCACTCTAAGATAAATTCAAAATAAAAGTTAATGCTAATCTTTAAAATATGCAATACACACAGAATTAATAAAAAAAAATTCTATTTTACATATAAATATAAGACATTTATAAATAACACTTGACACAAATTTTTAAGAAATTCCAAGAATTTTTTAACAGAACTCCATTGACTTTCTGGAAAAATTCAATAGGGGTTTTTGATAAAAAACAAAAAGAAAATGCAGTGCTAAATATTAAAATTAATGAAATTTTCTTACCAATCATTAAGAATGAACTAATATATAACATTGATAGATTCATAATAAAGTAAAATAAAATAAGAAAAAAAAATTGGTTCTATGCATATATTCGTAATATTAAAATGTATATAAGATTAAAATTGCACATTTTAAAATTAAACAAAATAAAATTAATAGTTCTTAAAGATTTAAACACATTGCCCAGTGTTATACCCAGTAATTAATTTCGAAAATTAAAATCAGTAACAACAATACTGTATATATAATCATTGTTATTCTATCAATTCTTACAGTTACTCTCAAATATTTTATCCTAAAAATATTCATAAAGTTCATCTATATCACTTATCTCCTTGAGCTCTTCCAATATTATATTTCTGATAATAACTGATATTTTTTACATAGCAACAGTAGCAAAACCAAATAGATTCTTGTTAATTATTATATGGAAATTTGTTTTAAATGTGATATCAATACTGAAATAGATAAAAGACTGAGTCAATTTTGAACAGCCCAAGGATTGAACTTTGGAAGCATGAAGCATTACACACCACCAGACCTCAGAGTTTCTTAAACATGATTTGTCAGTAATCATATCATGCACAGATATATACATGTTATATGATTGTTAACCAATATAGGACTGTTGAAGAAACTGGAAGAAGCTTCAGATTAACCCCTTGCCTGCTGTGGGCGTATATATACGCCGCGCTAAGCCGATGCATTGACTGCCCCAGCATATACAAGGGTTACTCTGAAATTTGAGAAACGCGCAGATGAGAATTTACAAAATAAAAATAACGGTTTAATTTTAAAATACAAAGTATTTTAACACAGAAGACGATTTTTTACTGGCTTACTTTAACTTGTTTAGCGTAGAATAAATTTTAAACAGAAGAAAAAATGGAGTTGACGCGAGAAAAATTTCGCGCTATGATTTTCTGCGATTAAATCAAGAAGAATGCATTCAACGGTTGCAATTAGCATTTGGTGATGAATCTCCAGCTCGTGCTACTGTATTCAGATGGCTTAGAGAATTTAGAAGTGGTCGCAATTTTCTTCAGGATGAAGAACACACAGGAAGGCCGCCATCAGCAGTAATTGCGGATAATTTGTCTGCCATACGAAAAATGTTAATGGATGATAATTGCTGTACCTATCAAATAATACAGAAGGAACTTAACATTGGATCTGCAGCCATACACAAAATCATTCATGAAGAATTACATATGAAAAAAGTAGTTTGCCGTTGGGTTCCCCATAATCTAACTGAGTACTAAAAAGAGGAGCGTGTCAAAATCAGTAAAGAAACTCTTAAATTGCTAAATAATGGTGGCCACTGTATCATTTCTAAAATTGTAACAAGTGATGAAACATGCATACCATTTTTTGACGTTCCAACATGTCAAAAAATAAAGTATGGATTTTTGAAGATGATCCCATGCCGACAATGGTAAAAAAAAAAACAACGTGGACTGGAAAAAGTGATGCATGCCATTTTTTTCAGAAGTACGGGATTGGTCAAAGCTATCAAGTGGGAAGGACAGAAGACAGTAACATGGTAAAAAAAAAACAACGCGCACTGAAAAAAGTGATGCATGCCATTTTTTTCAGAAGTACGGGATTGGTCAAAGCTATCAAGTGGGAAGGACAGAAGACAGTAACAGCAAACTGGTATACCACTAAATGTCTTCCAGAAATTCTACAAGAACTGAATGTTAGGGGACTAATGCTTCACCATGACAATGCATCTTCACATACAGCCGGATTAAAAATTGAGTTTCTTAAACAAAAACAATTTAAAGTGATCACACATCCACCGTATACACCTGATCTAGCTATGTGCGACTTTGGGTTATTCTTTAATCTAAAAAGATCTTACGTGGATGTCGTTTTCATTCAGAAGAAAAGATTGATGTGGCTATAAATGCATTTCTTTTCATCTATCCCAAGAAATGAATGGCTTGAGGCATTTAATCTGTGGAAAATTAGTTTACAGAAGTGCATTGATGCTAAAGGAGACTACTGGGAACACACCTAAAATTTTGTAAGTATAACTTTAAAAACCTAGTTGTATCTCAAAAATTTCAGAGTGACCCTCATATATACGGCTTTCTGAAAGACTTCTCTGCTATCAGTAAAGCTAGACCCATGGTTTTGGAATGCAATAGAATGTCCTTGACATTGTTTAAAAGATCTGTTGTGATGATGTTACATCAATTTCATAGAAGGGGCAATTTGGAGAGGGGGATATTTCTTGGAACAGGGGAAGCTGTTGCGTTTGTTCCATATGTTGCAGTTATTATTTGTGCTTCTTTTCTAGAAGTTTGTAACTTTTTATTCTTTCCCTTCCATTGTTTTTTCTTTTTTGTTTTGTGAAAGTAAACAATTAGAATCGAAATCGAGCCTCTTCTTTTCTTCCGATACATTGTATAACTGTGTGCACCTGTGGCACTGGGAAGCAAATCTCTTAAGTTTTCCTTGGCAGGTAAGGTGTTAACTTGACAGTTCTGTTAATTCATGGTTTTATTGCACAGCAGTAATGTCTTACAATTAACCTCAAAAGCAATGCACATGTCACTATAAATCTTCTGAATCAGAATATAATTTCACAAGTTCCCAAGATCATCATAATAAACCACATCTATGTTGGAGATTACAAACTGTTGAAAAAAACTGTGGTGATAATATGGCTTAACATTTATAATAAATATCTACACATTGGTATGGAGAAAACCTAGAAAACATCTACCATCTAGAATAACCAATGCCCCATGAAGAAATCACAAATGTAAGAACCATTTCCCAACAAATGGAAAAGAATGCAGGGCCTTTCACTTAGAAGTGTAGTTCAATAATTTGGCCAATTTGCCCTTAAAATATAACCATAACTTCTGTATCTCTACTAGGCACAGCTTGCTTTATTTTGGACCTTGCATTACACAAAACCCAACCAATCATCACCATACTCTAGATAAATTCCCAATAAGAACTTTTTTGGGTCTTTTAAGACCTCCGTTATAACATATAAATGGCACTCTCACTTAGCCAAGAGGGAATTTTTTTTATGTAATTTTGTAAGAAAGTAGCTGTAACATGTGAAGGTTACAGACAGGCCTGCCATTAGGTCTTTCTTTAGTCCATTTATTTAGCATAACATTAAAATGTTTTTTGTTAAGATACAGTCCCTTAGGATTCTTTAGTAAGACTGCTCTTACATTTTGGTACTAGCGCCTGGAGATTATCAACATAAGCAAAATAATTAACTATGGCAAAGCAATAGATTCAAAACAATCAGCATTGCAGTGTTATCAAAACAAAAATAATAAGATTAGAATCTTTTATAAGAGACCATCAGGAAACTGACAGTAATATAGAACTTTTATAATACTGGATAACGTTTAAGCTATAAATAAGAGTATTGATGGAATGAGAAGTGGATATTGTACCTTACCAGAAGTAAAGATCGATGAACATTTAAACAACTTAGAGAAGATTTAAGAAAGCCTGGATAAAATTGAGGCAAGGATCAAATTCCTTATTTCTCAATTGAAAAATACAAAAGAATTTGATAGCAAACAAATTGAATGTCAAATTCCATCTATCGTTAAACTTTTAGATACCTTTACCCATATTTTATGGTAATTATGAAGAGTTGAATGTTTTTAGAGTCAATTTTATTCTTTGACTATTAACAGTAATGATTTAAATGAAACATAGAAACTTTATTATTTACAAGAATCCTTGAAAATAAAAACAAAATCAATTCACAACACTTAAGAACAAATAACATTTTTAGTTCATTAAAACTTCTCTAAGAAAGGTATGAAAGCAAGAAATTAACAGCAGACTCAAGTATAAATTGAATTTTATCTTAAGAGAAACAAACTCATAAATTATCAATTTAGAAAGTTTACAAATAATATTTTTAAAAAAAATAAGAGCTCTAAAATTGTTAGATTTGGGATTGAATGACTTATCTGAATTATTGCTAATCCATATAATTTCTTAAAAGTTATAGATAAAGAAAGCATAAACAATACAAGATGACAAGTCACAAACGAGTTTCCGAATTGGGAAGAAAGTTAATTTTTTGTTAAAGTGAAGTCAAATATTAGAAAACATGCAAAGAAATCCACCTTCACATGTAAAGCCTAAATATGAAAACCATTTTAAAAGTTTAATTATAAAATCAAATTCCAACTGTCTAATATGTTCAATGAATTCCCATCCCATTTATAAATGCAAGAAATTTCACTAAATGTCTGTTAATATGATTGTGATATGATCGCTGGGCAAAATAAAAAAGAAACATTGTTTTAACAGTTTCGAATCCCTTGAATCCTAAGCTTTCAGAATGTAAAAATCAAAAGATTAGCTAAATATGTGAAAAGAAATATCTACAGTGGAAACACTACACTCTCATATAATAGGACAACAAAACTGAAAAGAAAATTCTTTGACCTTGAAACATGGTTTGCAAAAATTATAAAATTTATTACCAAAATACACATTGTGTTTGTTGCAAGCTCCTATGATCATGGTCAGATATCTTTAAATGACTGTTACCCAGACCAAATCTTAATGGATCTATTAATCAAATTTTGGTTCAATAAAGTAGCATTTACAGCCGATAATGAAAAAGTGATTTTGCAAATATCTTTATCAATAGAGGCAACAAGATTCTTCTGCAAAAATGATCAAGTTCTTCAAAGAGATAACTATGGGATAAAAATTTACAGATTTAAGTGTGTTCTCTTCAAAGTTGATTCCTGCCCCTTTCTGTTAGCTGCCACAATAAAGCATACTATTGAATGCTATTGTAATGCATATCCCACCGAAGTTCAATAAATGAACACTTATTTTTATGTAGATGATTTGATTACTTAAGCTAATGTTGAAAAACCTTCCAAATTTTTTGTAACACGAAAATAATGTAGGAAGCAAGTATGAAGTTAGGAAAAAGGAATTCCAATGAATCAAGCTTAATGGACAGAGGGGAGAATTTTGGTTTTGATTTCAAATTTTATTAAAATTGTGAACTCACTCAGCTTTTTCTGTCGAATTGGGAACCAATTTATGAAGATATTAGGTATCACTTGGAATATTACAAAAGACTTCCTGAGAGTGGAAGCAAAAAATCTAAAAGAATTTCTTAAAGTCAAAAAGAACATGAAACTTAATTTTACAAGCTGCAGGGAAGATACTTCACCCAACCGGACTTTTTACTCCATTCACTATAAGAATTAAATGTATTTTGCAAGAATTATGGTCAATAAATAATCCTTGGACCAACAGCTGCCAACAGATATGGAAGAGCAATGGTCTAAGTGGTGCACAGAATAAACTCATCTTTCAGAATTGAAAATCCCAAGATTTATTTTGGATACTTCTAGCAACAAGGCTTACAGTACAGCAGTTTATCTCAAAATCTACAAATATAATTAGATTGAAGTAAATCTTGTTTCAGAAAGATGAATTTCTCCTTTTAAGAAACAAACCTTGCCTAGATTAGAACTAATGGGAGCTTTACTTGCATTACATTACAAAGTTTATGGTAAAATCCATAAACAAGAATTTTCAGAAAATATAAGTAAAATAATCAAAGATGACCCCTTTCAGGTAACAGTAAATTAAAATCTTAATGAAAATATTCTTAGAGATGGAGGTAGATTAAACAATTTAAATTTTGTTAAAAATAAAAATCTCATTCTTCCTAAATTTAATAAATTAACTAAGGTCATCTTAAAATATTATCACGAAAAATATTTACATGCTAATCCTCAATCTTTATTATATTGTGTAAGACAAAATTTTTGGCTACATAATGGTAGAAATTTGTGTAGGAAAATAGTATATGAATGTTTGATGTTTTAAGAATAAGCCAAAAATCACAGTCAAATAATGGGAAATTCACCTAAAGAAAGAATAGAATGAACTAATTCATGCACCTTTAATGCTACAGGTATAGATTTCTGCAGTCCATTTCATGTTAGGTTTAAAAATCAAAGGAAAGAAAAGAGTAATAAAGTACACACAATTTTATTTGCTTTGTTACTCATGCAGTTCATTTGGAAATAGTAACCAATTTGTCATCAGAAGCTTTCATATCTTTTTTCAAGAGAATTATTGTTAGAAGAGGTATATGCACTAAAATATTGACCAATAATGCAAAAACATTTGCTGGCGCAAATAAGATTGGTTGGTTGAGTTTTATGGCGCAAGGTCCAAAAAAAAAGGACAAGCTGCAGTGCAAATAAGAAACTGAAAAGATATTTTAAAAAATACAGATATAATAAATTGGGTAATTATTTTTCAGAAGAAAATATTGTGATTGGAAATTTATATCTCCTAGATCAGCGGTTCCCAACCACTGTTCCGCGGCACACCAGTGTGCCGTCTGAAGCACCGTGGTGTGCCGAGAGGCCCTCGTAGCCAAGACTTTACCATCAGCCTTAGTTCATGTGTTGGATGATGTTGTGCGCATTGTAAAGTCATGACCCATGAAAAGTCGCAGCTTTGTGTGAGGAGATGGGAGCAAAGCATAAAACCTTGCTGTTTCATACGGAGGTCCGGTGGATGTCGCGTGGCAAGGTCTTGGTTCGTGTGTATGAGCTGCGGGAGGAACTTAAAGTGTTTCTGACAAATGAGGGGTCAGATTACGCAAAGCAGCTTGCAAGTGATGAGTGGTGTGCAAGGCTGGCATACCTGGCAGATATATTTCATCATCTGAATGAATTGAACACCCGAATGCAAGGCCGAAATGAAAACCTGCTTACAAGTACAGATAAAATAAATGGATCCCGTTCAAAGGTGCAACTCTGGCATCAATACGTGGAAAGTGGCAGTCTTGAAATGTTCACACTCACCATCCAATGGCAAGGTGTTCACACTGCTGCACTGTGTGAGATAATAGTTAAGCATTTGAAAACTCTTGAGGAGAAGTTGTCATTTTATTTCTCTTCAGTCTCCACTGAATGCCTTGACTGGGTTAGGGACCCTTATAGCTCAGCATCAGTTGTTGGGAAAAAAATGACTTTACAGGAGCAGGAGGAACTAATTGAACTGAGACAAAATCGTGGTTGCAAGCAAAGATTTGCTGATCTACCTTTGGATAGTTTTTGGTTGGATACTGCCAAGGAGTTCCCCCTTCTGGCAAACAAAGCTATTTTGACATTGCTCCCTTTTTCCACTACATATCTGTGTGAGATTAGCTTTTCAAGCATGATTGCTATGAAAAACATATACAGAGAGAGACTGAGAGCTGTTGACGAAGAGCTATGTGTGTGTCTTTCTTCGATTCCAGCCAGAATATCAGCTTTGTGTTCAGCCAAACAGGCCCAGGTTTCGCACTGAAAGTATTTTATAATTTTTCACTATTCTGTTTACTTAATATTTCATAATAAAGTAATTATAAAATACTTTCTTTGTGCTTATTTGATTCCTATTCAAGAGAATTACTTTATTATACTCAATATAGGTACAGAGTTAATTTTTTAACATTTTCTAATGGTGGTGTGCCTCGTGATTTTTTTCCCCGCGACAAGTGTGCCTTGGCCAAAAAAGGTTGGGAAAGGCTGTCCTAGATCACTTGGGGAATTTAATGAAAAATTGTCACTTAAGAATTTTTAACTATAGTTATTCAAATTGATTATTTTGTTTATAATAATTCTACAACAGAATAAGATGAAAAAATAATATCAATTATTGGAAATACACTTGTTTAGAGATATTTTTGCATAAATTATTTTGTCATAAAAAATTTAGTGATACAAAGAATTGGTTTTTACTAATAAATATATCAAGGAACTTTTAAAAAACATGGCATTTATATATATATAATGGAAAGTAATTATTCTAATTTTTTTCCAGAAAATTAAAAGTTTGGCAAATCGAATAAGCAACTCTCCTTCTTTATAGATATACTTCTATTCAAAAATTCATACTTAAAAACATGCCACAAAATGCTTTAAATGTTCAAAAAAAAAAAAATTTACTCAAAAGAAAATTTTTTTTAATTAATATTTTAACACTAAAACTACCGAAAGGGGTCGTTTGATCCATTTTCCCATTAATTGTGCCGAATAAAAAAAATCCCCAGTATGTTTAGTGTTAAGGATGTGTAATAAGGATGTGGATGATTGATTTTTTAAGGATTAGCTTATTTTTTAGAATATTATGTATTCTTACAACACAAAAAAATAGAAGATAAATAAAAATAATTACTACCTCCTAGTAAAGGGAAATTCTTTCTGAAGAAACTTTTAATTACACTAGTGCGTAAATAATATCGTTAAAAGTGCTTTATAAACATTTTTTCAGAAACTAAAATTAAAAATAATTTCCATTATAATTATAAATTTTGTAATTATAATGAAAATTACATAATTTTCACTACAATTATATTAAAAAATTAATTCAATATAGAAAACCTAATAATGCCTGTCATTTAAATGTCCAAATGTGCGCTGAATATTGTCATATGGTAATATGAGAACATCAAATATAAGTACATATAGGAAATAGAGTCATTGCCTTAAAGCGATACGATAAAAATTATATTAACTTTTAATAGTTTTTGAAATATTAAAAAATGTTTCTATTATTTCCTCTTATGGCTCATTGAAAGAGTTTATAAATGCTTTTTTATTACATATTTCGCTTTATTCCTCATTATTTATTGCGTAGTATCTGAGGGCTTAGGTGTTAATACTAGCTGGTAATATATGTCACTTGTCTTATTCACATGTATAGAATGAATGGCAATCTTATTCACATGTATAGAATGAATCTCATGTTTTGTTCTTATGAGATTCAGTATTGCTTTTGTTGTGAAAGTAAGCAGCATCTTGAAAGATCTTATTACATATTTCACTTTAGAAGAAATTTTAACTAGAGAGATTGAAGGAACACTAAATCTAGACCAATAAGTTCTGGTTTTGATGACTTTGAAACATTAATTCCAGGTCATTTTTTGTTGGACAGACAATTGAAAAGCATTAACAAACCTAGTTTAGCTGATATAAAAGAAAGTAATATTAACAGATGGAAAAGATCAACAAAGTCTACTCAACAAAAATAAAACCTCTGGAAAAGAGATTTAAGCAACTTACAAGAAAGAATGAAATAGCAATGTAAAAAGGATAATGTACAATATTATCTTTTATTAAAACTAAAGAATCAATCTTCCAATTAATAAATACTTAATTGGTAGAAAAGAACAAGTTTTCCTATTTAATGACACTAAAATAGTGTTAGATTGCCAAATGGAACAATTATGAAACGAAATGTTAGAAGTTTAAGCATTTTACTCATAAATGCTTAAACTTTAATAGATAATATATTTGACAGATAACTTTTATAAATACTTTAGATAATATATTTGATAATGTAACAAAAAATTTAATTGTATATTATATTCATACAAATACAGATTTTAAATATTTTTTTATATATAATAACATGTGTTTATTGTATAATGTTTTAAGTTAAGAGTATAATTGAATTTATGAAATTTTTAAGTTATTATTTACATAATGCCATGATGTATTGTAATTTAATTTTATATTGTTTTGAAATTAACACTTAAGACTTGTTATAATATACATAGATGGCACTCTCACACTTAACCAAGTGAGGAATTTGTTTGCGTAATTTTGTAAGAAAGTAGTTATAACAGTTGAAGGAGACAGGGTAGTCATTTGGTCTTCCTTTATTCCATTTTAATGTTGTGTTAAATGTTTTAAGATACAGCCCATTTCAATTTTTTAGTCAGTAGAACAGTTCCTACATTTTCAATATCATTAAGCTAAACTTTGACATTCTTAACCATTGGCTGAGTTAACTTTAATTTTGTAGGTGCCATACAAAATTAATACTTTTGCATGGCACCTACAGAATTACCACATTCTGTTGTATGTAATCGATAGTAGCTTAAGTGTGTTACAAGTTTTTTTAAGTGTGTTACAAGTTTTTATAGAAAAGTTATTAAATAACTGAATCTATGATAATCAGTGGCAAACTTTAGGATGAAAAATTAGAAAATATACACTGTCATGTTATATAAAATCACTATTAAAAATCAGATTACATAAAATAAAATCACTATCAAAAATTAGCAATAGATTGTAAAAAAAATATTTTATTGTGAAAAAAAAACATCAATTTGAACATGAATGATAATTTACAATAACCTCAATAAAATAGTAAATTGTTTGATTTCGCTTATTATGTTTTGAATTATTAAAAAATAAATGATCCTGAATCAAGTAGTAAGCTTCTTCCATAATTCTAGACAATTAACTAGTTAACATACTTTTAGATTAATTAGCAATAAAATATTGATTTTCTGATAATTTCAATAATTATAAATAATTATATTAATGGTAACAGATAATTCTTGATCATGCAATTTTTGCTAAAAATTAAATCTGCTTTCATAGCATCATTTGAACTTTTTGTTTGTTATAGATATGAGTTCTGCAGCAAAATAAAAATAACTTATGAAAATTAAACAAAAAGGATGAACTTATAAAATGCTGTTATAACCATAAATAAATTTATGGTTATAACAGTATCTTTTTGAAGAGTGCCATCTGATTTAATTGATAAAATTTTTTCAAAACTGAATTGTAAGCTTTTTGGAAGGAGAAACTTTTTAAATCATTCTTACAACAAATAAAATATAAACAAAATTTGAAACTTTTAATATAAAATACAGGAAAACACGATAGGTCTTTAGTTACTCGTTACATTTCACAAAACTTTTACATTCTGAATCATTAAAAGCATGAATATAAATTTTCTGTAGTAAGCAACAGAGGCTTGATTAAAGAATGAAAAAACGATTAACTATTTTTCATTAAGTGGCAATTTCATTTGATTAATAAACCCATCAAAACAATCAGACATTCAATAGTTTTAAAACTATATAGATGGTTTTAATGATTTGTTTTTTATAAACCTATAAAATTTTAAACTGTACATTAATTATTTTAAATATGAACATTTGAACACATCAATTTAATTCAAACATTTATAATTAATTATTAAGTAACCAAGCATTAATTTCTTTATTTACTTTAATCATTTTGTTACTTAGGTCACTTAAGAAATCTAAATATTAAATATATTTTACACACAGTACATCACAATGAGTACTTTTCAATTAACTTTTAACATTTATATTAAAAGCAATTTATAACTTAAAAAAAAAGGTTTCTTTAGTTTCTTGCTAAAAATCTTAAAAGTTATTATAATCATTAAATGTTAACTGAATATTTTTATTAACTATATATTAAAATTGAAATAATAGCGTTTCGTTTTTTTAATAGTCATAGAAATTTTAAAGATAAACTGAAATAAATCTTAACACTGATCAGTCAGTTAATAAAATAAAATTATATAATAAAGTAAAAATTTTCCAGAATTTACAAAGCACTGGAAAAAGTAATTCCAGGAACTATATAAGCCAAATTTTATAAATTATAACCACACTAAAATGAAATGACAGAAAAAATAATTAAAAATAGTCAAAAGACAATCATTTCGTATTTTAAAAATTTTTCGGTTTTCTTGAAACAGATAAAAGTAATGACACTAAAGATAAAATCATTGATATTAAAAATTTTTAAATAACATACAGACAGAATTTTTGTAAACACATGAACAAATGCTCCAACAGCTGCTGCAAGGGTTGATAAAGCAACACATGAGTAAACATTTTTCATATGAGCTTGAAGAGGTGGCTCTCTAAAAGAACAAAAGCAAATTATATATATATAAATAAAGCAATACATATATAGCAATGTTATAGCAATTTTTGGATCATATATAGCAATGTTTCTCCAATATATATAAGAATTTTTAAAACATAATTCTGCTCATTATAATTTTAGAAATATGACATTTCTAAAGCTGACTAAATGACATTTATATAATATTAGTATAATTACATTGATTTTATTATAATAACAAAACAGCAAGCTATATGCCAGAAAACTATATAAGCAAATTATAAAAAATTCACATAAAATATTTTTCACACAATTAAACAGTAATGTATACCACTCTACTACGTGTGAAAAAGTAATTTATGTTTTAATTACTGAATCAAAATTGGAACAAAATTTTAATTCACAATAGTCTTGTTACAATGATAGAAAAATAATCTGACATTTTTTCAGCAGATAGTGCAAAATCATGGCCTGAAATTAAACACTTGGTCTTTTGTCTTATTTTACCAAAACTCAGATATTGATAAAAATTAAATCAAATATGTTAACTTTTAATCAAATTAACTTTACATCAAGTTTCATAATATCTAAGTAGTTTTCAATTTTTGGATCATTTACTGAAATGGCAAACAATAGCATAATTGAATAAAATAAAAATTTAAGCACTTTTTCAATATATATCATAAATCTTTCTGTGCTAATAGATTATATAAATTAAAATTTTACTGTAAAAAAATTACTAAAAAAAAATAGTTAAATTTAACAAACTAATAATAAAGTAATAATCGACATCACTGTCAATTATTACTTTCAGTTTAATTTCAATGAAAATAAGACAGACCAGCTGCTTTAGACAATAACATTTAACAAATAACACAAAATAAAAACAATTAACAGGAATTTTAATAAAAATATTGTGGGTGTCTTTATGACAAATATTTACCCAATTCTTTCTGCATTCACACACAAGTGCCTTCTGCTGTTCTTACTCTGGCATTTTAAAGTTGAGTTTCAAGTGAGGCACTTTTCGCAAACTTGTAAATATTTATCAATATCCTTAATAATTTCTAGTACTTTTGAACAACTCTATAGCTATTTCCTTATACACAATTATGAATATATGAATTATTTTCAATTTTACCTACTGTTATATACTACTGGAAGTGTTTTGTCAAATTGTAATCAATTTTAAACACAAATAATAATTAGGAATTAGAGTTTCAAGTATATTCCAACTCAATTAATTGAAAAAGTGCACATACACTGAGTACCTATTGGTAAAGCTTACAGAATTGAGCTCTACAGGTGAAAACAGCTGGACAAGATTGTTTCCAATTTTAAAATAGATACTAAGAAGAAGACCTCAGTGTTTAATCTGCCATCCTTAAAAGTATCAATTCACTTGGAGGACATTGCAATCATGCATATAAGACAGCAGCCTTTAGTAACTGCAATGGATATTTAGTCGAGTCAGAATTCAGGTAGAGCTCACAATAAATGAAAATGACACTAGCTAATCAAGCCTTTTGAATTGAAAGTTAAAGAAAAGAATAGTAAAGATTTGAAAGTAAGCTGAACCATTTAATAGTTCAAATAACAGCTTCAAGAATCAAAAGGAAGAAAGATAATTTGTTACTTCTTTCAAATATATATATATAAATAAATGGTCCTTAAATTTTTTACAAAGTGTGTAACACTTAAAAAAAAAAAAAAAAAGGATTTTTAAAAAAATTATAAAATTTTAGGAACAATAAACTTAAATTCTTAAATAGAAAAGAAGGATTTCTTATAAAATATGTTAGAACTTGCCGAAAAATAAAATAAAGCAAAAGAGTTTAAGCAAACACTTTATTTGTTAAAAGCTTTTATCTACTTTATCCACTATCACAAAATAGTAGATATGTAACTCAAAATATATAAAAGAAAATATTTCTTTTTTAAACACATTCCACACCTAATAATTTCAATGACAAGATTTTATACCTATAATTCTATTAACCAAAATATTTCGAATGAATACTTAATTCATTAAACTCTTGATTATCTAGATGCTTAAAAAATTTAATTCTTAATAAAGTAGAAATGTTGCAATGCAAACTAAAAAGGGAACTTGGAATTCTCTTTCTGAAAAAAATATTTCATATGGCTTTATTTGAAAATTAATCTACATAAATTAGATAGTTCACCACATGACAAGAGTGTAGAAAATACAATAAAACCTTTTAAAAAGAACAATTGAAACATAATAAACAGTTTAAAAGGAGCAGGCCAAATTAAGAGTCTAAAATCATTGGTAGTTCATGAGAATTCTTGCTTCCCAGTTAAGGGGACAGTTTCCTCAAAATAAATTTTGAAATGAACTTCAGCGCCATCTAGCACAGTTGTTTTGAGGCAGTTGCTCTTACAGAGGAATGAGGAACTGATTGGTGAGTTTTAACTTATTAGCCACACCAAAGCACCTTTTCACTAAGAAAAGATAGTTCCCAACTCAATAGGGGTGAAAAGGGGGTATGAACTGGAGATCACCTTACCCCTAAGCCGTTAAGTGATCTTTAAGTTTGCCTTGAATGCTGTTTGTCGTGTTTTGAGGGTCCACAATTGCCTCAGAGTATTTCTTCCTGAAACTATGTCAATTAAACACATGGCTGGGGAAAAAAGGCTAGTTCAAACATTTCTGAAATCTCACAAGGGAAATGTCCATTGCTGATGTATCAAGTATTGAGGGAGAATGAGTTGCTCAGACATTATGAGAAATAATTTTATTTACTTTCAGAGTTGAGCTTTCTGTGCTGTAAAAAATACTATGCAGATGCACAACAAAAATTGAGCAATTTTGCTATTATTCCTTAAATGTTAAAAAAATAATTATAAGTATTCAAATTAAATTAAAAAATAAACTAATAAATATATTTTCAATGTATTTTTCTGGATTTAATTTCAAATCAATTTGCTTTAAATGGGGTGAGGGCTTCTTAAGAAAACAAACAGGTTTCTCTTTAAGTACTTCATTCACTTTTTATAATAGACAAAAAGTTGAATTTCTTATCTGTTTCAATAGGGAATTTATTAATTTTTCAATAACTTTTTTTTCTTTATAAAATGCCTTTGACTTATAGTTTCTATCAATGATTTTTGTATGAATGTAAGGTCAACCAGCAGAAGTTAAAACAATTTTATTTGGATTAAGCATGTCGACAATGTTTCTCGATATATTTTAAAGTAAATTACAAATTTTAAAAGCAGTACAAACTGATATGTAAACCATAGGAATTGTAAAACCATTTATTTAATTCTTAAATAAATTTTAAATCTCAAGCAATCACTCCAACAGTGTAAATCAAACCCACGAATTGATATATTGAATACTTCAGGAAGAAGATTGGTAAAAAAACTTACGGAAGTAAAACAAGACAAAAAATTAGTTTAGTGAAATAAAAATATTAGGGGATACTTCCGTACCTTGTTCTGCTCCCATTCTACACCAAATTCCCTGCCAAATATAATGCCAACAGGGCAATAGACATCTTGTTATGGTGCTAATGCACCATAACAAGATTGCTGATTGATTGGATGATGACGTCAAGCAAAGAGGAGGGGTTAACGACATATTGTTTAAAGTTAGTTGGACTTGCTGACATAATAGGAGAGAGTTTCTTTACTAGATAACTTTCAATAAGTTAATAAATTGTCTATTTTAAAAATTAATTTTATTTGTTACTTCTAAGAAGTTACTCTCTTTTACAATTTAAATATTTGAATTAACCTCACTAATTGATTCATCTTTGAAAAAAATCTTAACTCAGTAATCTTATAGGAATTAATTCAATAAATAAAAATAATGTAAATCTGTTTTTAGATAATATATTAATATGGCACTCAACACTTAATCAGACTTTTTTTTTTTTTTTTTTTTTTTTTTTTTTTTTTTTTACAGTGATGTTAATTTTTTCAACATTTATTACTTTCTGACTCCAAAACATTCAAATTTATCTTATAAAACATTATTTCTTTTCATTGTAATAAGTCATTGTGTAACATTTGAAGAATTAAATTTAAAATTTATATCTGCACAAGCTTTTCTTATTCAACACAAATATATTAAACACACATATGTATATATAACAGAAACTTACAAATATAAAAATGTCCTAAGCAAAATAATTAAATATCAATGAATTTAATAAAATACATTAGTTATTCCATTTATTGATATTGTTATTTGACTAAATAGTGATGCTCTTCTTAAAGAACCGAATACAAGGTTTCGTTGGAATTATATAGCGAAACAATGCGAATGCATCCTGTCCTGTGTTCTATTTCTGAAGAGGGGACAAAAAATGGCCAATTTCATTTATTGCAATTTTTATAGTATACAAGCAAATCCACACACAAAGTTAATCATTTAAAATCCTTTGATTTGCTAAATGCAGTGAATTAGTAACCAACGGTGTGAGACGGCACTGTTTAGAATTATTGGATGATGCGAATGAGTAAAATAAAAAGGTTTTTTTTTCGTTTTTGAACTCACTCATGGTCATACAAGCTCCATCTCTGCCTCAAATGCCAACTGCTCCACGTCGTTCGGAACAATGGAATATTTTCAACAAGATTATAATGAAATAATTTATTAAGAAACATTAAAAAAGTGAGATGAATAAATAATGTTCTTTACTAGAATTTAAGATTTCAAAATTTTGAGAAAGGCCAAGTTTCAGGAAAACACAATTGTGTGAACTGAGTACATTTTGGAATTAAAAAAGTTTTCTTTACAATATCGCATTATGTTCAGGTTTCCTTTATAATACTTTTTCTTGATACTTCCGAAATGATCTATCTCGAATAAACTAATGATAAAATACTTGTTGAACAAAGAATATCCCACAAATTTCTTTTCTCTTATTTTATAACAAACGCTTAAACGACATTATTTAATTTTGGACATTTCTCCATTACAGTGAGAAAATTTTGAAGCACCATAAAGTGGGTAGAAGCTGACCAGATGTTTGGTCACCCCTGATTAAATGTTCAGCTTTTTCACAGGCAATCCCCATCTCGATAAGTGATTAAGCATCCATCAATGTCTCGTCATTCCACTTTTCACATGCTCCTCCAATTTCTCTCACGACTTAGTGTCACCGCAGAAAAACCCCTCTTAATTTAAAATCTCCCCTCCCAGTTCGGGGGAAGAGTGAAGCAGTGGAAGAATAATCATTATGTTTAAGTTGATTAATTAAGTGATTAACTTGTTTTTTGATAAATTTTCGATTATTTCAAATATTGTATATGAAATTATAAAAAAATACAAATATTAAAAAAACAATATATATATATATATATTGTATTTAATTCATTAATACTACATTCCTATAAATTTTTAAAGAAATGCTGGATTTCCAATAAATCAGTTTATTAACTTTCAATGTTTATAAATAATTAGGAATTCAATGGTATTGTTAGAAATGTTGGTTTTAATAAAGTAAAGTTAGTTTGGATAAATTGATTTAAAAATATCACTAAAATTTAAATTTTTGAAAAAAATAAAATCGCCAAAATATATTTAAAAGCAAAAGGATATTGAAAAATAAAACTTTTCAAAATGTAAAAATTAATTAGCAAGTGTGCTAGAAATGTTTTAACCTTGTGGATTACCACAGGTTTGAATAAAAATATTTTCACCGTTATAAATATAATTATAATATTGACCAAATTGTTCCAGTAATCAAAACTAATACCCAATAAGTCCCTGTAAACTTGATAATAAAAATACAGAACATCATTCAATTTGTTAATAGGATTATTTGTAAAAAGATCTTTGAAATCAAAAAAATTAATGTTATAAATAAAATTATTTGACAGAAAGCCCAAAACCCGTCTATTATCAATTATCCAACTAGCTTTAGAATTAACAATGTGTTCCAGAATTATTTTAAGAAATTTGGCAAAAATTAAACCTGGTTTATTCATATAGGAATTAGTGCCGTAAATAATAAATCTAAATTTAATAGGAAACTTATGAAATTTATATATATCTGTTACATAAAAAAATTGTAATTTATAATTATTTATATTTGAAGTTTATAAAGAGTCAAAATTTTATTATTTATGATGTTGGCTGTAGAATTCAAAAGTTTGTAAGTGTAAGAGTGTAAAGTTTCTTTATCAATTAAATCTAAAAAAAATTTTTTTACAAAAAAATGCATAGTTATGAGAAGCTTTATCAACAGGCGTAATAATAAAGTTGTCTTTAAGAATTTTAATAGCAGATTTCAATGGGCTAAATTTAATACCAGGAAATGTTAAATTATTATCAAAAATATAATTTTTAATTTTATAATACAGTTTAGTCTTCCAAATTGTAAAAAATTCTTTTGATGTTTCATAATTTGAAATTTTAAAGATAAAGGATTCAATATTTTGCAGAATAACTTTAAAAATTTTAGACCTATTTATTTGAAAAACTGGTCTCTATTTAGTAATTTTATTTAAAATTTCTTTAAGATTATGGTCGTTGATATAAAAGCATTGAAGTTCTTACAAGAATCCCGAAAACACCTATTTTCACTTTAATTATACTTTAATTTTTATTCTACATTAAAAATTATGGACTACTTTAACTTCTTAATTTAACTATTTGAAACTGTATTAATCTCATATATTCAGGCTTGCATTGAATTTAATTTAAATAAAAGTTTATAAATGAAAGTGTGTTCAAATCCTACCTCCAGTTTGGCTGTGAAGTGGCCGTTGAGAGACAAATATCTGTGCAAGGGTATGTTTTTTCAGTCAATAAATGTATAACTCTCAAAGATATTTTTAATTTTTTCAACGCAGAAAAATAATTATGTCCGATTTCATTACATTAATTTGGAATGATTTTTTCGAGTTAAAATATCTGTTTATTACATAATATGGAATAACTTGTTAAAATTAATTATCAAGAAATTTTTTATTGGTACTTAAACATAAAAAAAGGGGTTAAAACATTTTATACATTAATCTTTTAACTTTGGAAAAAAGAATTTTTCAACATAAAATGCTAATATGAAGGCTGCAAAATTATTTCCGAAACCGCTTAGATTACTAATTACGAAATTGCTCACCAAAATTATTTCCGAAATTTATTAAAGAATGAGACTTGTGAATTACTTACACACATCCATTTTATACAAAACGAAACTTTTTATAGGTTATAGATGTTTCCTATTTATTATAAAAATTTTAATTTTAAAGATTTATGAGGAAAATTTTTCATTTTTTTAAATTATATTCTGACATGTTTTCATTATATTGTAGTTAAAAAAATATGAATTTTAATCGTAATTTATTTATAAAAGAAAATATAAAATATTAAGAATAACTCCTTTTATTTAAAAAAGCAATGCAATCTCTAATACGAAAATTAATACCTTGTCAAAAAATATTTCATTATATTAAAAGTTTTATAACACTTTAGAACAGACTCTTTAGAAATTGTATACATAAAAAGATTAATGTTAATTCAAATTTTAATGAGGATGAAATAAAAATATGCACTCAAAATTGTGAGAATGGAAATAAAATATTGTCCTCATTTTTCAAGCAATACAACAGTATTCAGCGTAAAAATTTTTTTTAATTAAAATCTAGAAATTTGGATTTGTAATTTTTCTTAAAAAAATGCGTTTTTAAGGATTTTAAGAATATCAAACATTAATGCTCATTCATTACGGAAAAGGTATAATTTAATTAACAGTAAAATTGAAATATAGTAAAATAAGCACTAGTCAAATAATTTTTAAAATTATTTGACTAGTGCTATTTATAAAATCCATCCCTATTTTTAAATCACATTTTATAAATAGGGACGAGAAATCAAATCGAATAACATCGTGAAATTAGTTATTGAAATCAAAAAGAGTAATTAGATATTAAAATTAGAAAAATGTAATATGATCAGAAAAATTAGTCTTAGAATGTAAGTTTATTTCTAGATCAATAAAACAGTCCAAATACTCAGTGTATTTGAAGAGTCTTTGAGCAGCTGGCAATTATGTGGCTATTATCAATGCGATGTCAAAGTACTTTCGAAACAATTCACTTTGACCGTAATAATTGAATGGCAGTACCATATTTTTTTAGTCCAGAGGGTCTCTGGTTGGATCCCCTTTACTGTTGAACATTTTTAATTCTATTTTCTTATAATTTCTTTATTTTCCAATAATGTAGAGAGAAGAATTCATACAAGAAGCAGTTAAAAATAATTAAAGATGATCAAATGACAAATTGAAGTAATATTTAAATTGTATAGAAATAAATTGAAAACTTTATTTTATTACTAAGATTGGTTTTAACATTTTTAAAAAATTAATACAAGGAATTTTATGCCAGAATTTACTGTGAAAATATGTATGGGGTTAACTAATTATAATAAAATCTGTATTTATGATACATAAAAGAAAATCCATGCACAATGATAGTGCCATTCCTTTAATGCTTATTTATTCCCTCATGTTATTTACCTCATTTAAAGAAACATAAAAATAGAGCTTGATGGAAATGCACAATGATAGTGCCATTCCTTTAATGCTTATTTATTCCCTCATGTTATTTACCTCATTTAAAGAAACATAAAAAAAGAGCTTGATATATATCATATTTTTTATACCACAGTAGTTTTAGTTTTTTTTCTTCATTACTTACATTATTAATACTTGAAGTAAAAAGAGTTATTACTTTTGGCGATCAGATTATATTTTAGTATACATTGTATATAATATACACTATATTAAAAAAATAGTGGAACAACTTTGATATACCCCCCCAAAAATTACGCGCCAAATCTGGCACTCCCTATGGACTTTTTAGGGTTGCTGTTTCTTATTTTGGTGTTACCAATTTAGGTTTTTTCCGCTTATAGGTATTTGCTGTTGCCAAATTTGGTATTTTCTTGTATTTTGTACCACTTTCTGAGTTTTTTTTTTTTTAAGTTTTTATCTATTAATTATTTGTATTTAGCGAGAATCCATCTTGGCGAGTGAAAAAAGGTGCCAAAAACAGGTATTATGGTTGGTGAAGGAAAAAAACTCGCCAAATTTCCAATTGGGGGGGGGGGGTATATCAAAGTAGTTCCAAAATTTTGAAAATTCGGATACCTTTAATTTCTGTATAATTTCATGGGATTCCTATTTCTTGTTTTTCACTAATAATTTTATTTAGTATACATTCATACATATTCTAAATAATCTGAAAAACTAAAAATTTCTAATTAATTTATCAAAAATTTCTGAGAAGTTCCATTGTTAAACTTTTGGTTAATTCCCAGTGAACGGTACACTCCTTGTACGGTACACATATATACAATTATTAACTAATTGTATATAATATTGCATAAAATTATATTATATGTATAAAATATAATTTTATATTATATAATTATATTAATTGTACATTGTATAATTATATTAATTGTATAAAAATAGCATACCGTACACTGGGATACAGCCAAACTTTTTATCACAACTTCTTGCATTATTGTTAAATTTTTTATCATCTGACAGTTATAAATATTTGATTCTTAATCAATGTAAAATGTTTCTAAGATCACTGCTTAGATAATACTTTGAATGAAATTCAAATTTCATTAAAAAATAATGTACCTCAAATAGAAGTACAAATTATTATTATTTATTTAATTTATTTATTTATTAAGGAAATTTGAATTGCATTTAAAGTATTATCTAAGTAGTGATCCAATAATATTAATTTTGTGACGTTTAATAAAGTACAATTCACAATAAATTTAAGAAATTTTATAATAATACCTGATTTTACTGAGAAAATATAGTAGGTTTTATCTTAAACATTTAATATTTTTCAATTGTGTAGTACGTTAACATTGCGCTAGTTTAGATTAAAGTTATTATCGTTCTGAAAAGATATTAAAATTAACTGAATGTCTGAAACATATTAATCTAAAATTAAATGATAGTTTCTAATAATAAATCTAGCTTGATTAATTTCAATTATTTAACAGCAGCTATAAAGCTGGAGTTTAAGATTCAGATAGTTTATTAATGTATCCATAATCTCCAGCAAAGAATTAAATCTTATTGAAACTGATTGGAAAAATGGAAAACTGTTCCACATAATAAAATAATATTCATAAAAGAGTATTAATTGCTGAAATAATTTAAATAATTTCTGATCCTCATATTTTAAAAGTAATTGCATAATGGTGTTAATTTACATCAATCTGTAAGACATAAATATTTATAAAAAAAATAGAAATGGGGAAATAAATATAAATTTAACTATGCTTAAATTTTTTCTGCAAAGTAATTCTGGATTTTCTCTCACGTTTTTCTTTCCATTCATATTTTACATTCAAGTTAAGATGAAAGGTTTACTATACATAGATATCGGCAGTGATTGCGCCAATAGTATATCGTTGCGAAAGCCTTTTGAGCCATAGAACAAGGTACGGAAGTATCCCAAAATATTACATTGCAAAAATTATATTAAAATTTGACTCAAAAATATTAAGAGATTTTAAGACAAACATCTGATATGAAAAAATATGAATTTGGGTTGATGCTAAAATTTTTATATATTATACAAACTAAATAGATTAAATTGACCTGCTAATTTCTAACACAGTGCTATCAATTTGCTTAAACATTAATAACTAAGCTTGAGATACTAAATAAAATAAATTCGGCCATTTTGAATTACTTACAATTTTATGTTTAAAGTCCTAATAAAGGTATTCATGATAGTTGAGATACAGTTTCAATTTGAGAATGAAATTCAACAGCCTTTTAACAAGAAAATGATTAATGCAGTAAATCTCTCTAGTATATTCTACGCTTTTCCTATAAGGAAAGTTTTCTTATCACGTAAAATGATTTCCGTTATTACACGTCAGATGACAGCTAAACCTGTAGCCACAAACCGAAAACATCTTGCTGAAAACAACGGCACGCCGAAATTTAAACTGCCGTTAGGTGACGCGACAAATAGATTTAGCCACTATTGTAGTGCGAAATGCATTGAACTATATTGAAATAAAAATCTTTTAAAATTAATTGATTGAAATTGAAAGCAATGTAAAATAGTTGAATTTATATGATAAATATATTGACTATTAATGCGCCATTTATTACAGTAAAAAACTGATATGAGAAATACAAAATCTGACATTTTATTATAATGCGTTATGCCAATTGGGACCAATTTTACTTTATTTTTGTGATTAATGAGCAATTTATTTCAGAAAATTGATTGCATCTATTTCCATTATTATTTGAATTGTTATATTTCAGTTTTGATGTTTTACCTCGATTATATTTGTTTAAAATTTCATACAAGATAGATACATTATTTTAAGGCATTTTAACATTAATTGTAGTTTCAGAAATTAAATTTCAAAGAAATTGAATACCAATTATTTAGAATAATTAATTTAAAATTCAATACCTTTTAATAAGAAATCAAATCTTGTTCAACTATCTTTTAGTATATTTTTTTATATAAGTGTAGTTAAAACATTAAAAGTAATCCTATTTGAATCAATTATATATTTATGTTTGACATTTCGATTCCATTGTTCTAGCAATTTTT
>JAPDSC010047666.1:30367-53298 GCA_026290005.1 Latrodectus geometricus
ATAACCAAATAGTGCGTATCGTAGTTTTATGTATGGGTTTATTGGAATTTGATGATTAATTCTTTAAGCATTTAAAGGTCTATAGTCACCTTCTGGTCACAAATCTGAAGTTCCTTATTTAGGGATCATATGCAGAGGTGAAGCATAGTTACTTCTTGAAGGTTTTATGTGGCCTAACTGCATCATATTTTGAAATTCAGTTTTTGCAATTCTAAGACGATCAGAAGCAAGTCTTCGAGATTTTGCAACTACTGGAGGACCTTTTGTAACAATGTAGTGTAAAGTATTATGTTTAACTGGTTGATTTGGATTAGGTAATTTAGTAATAGAAGGGAATTCCTTCAAAAGTTTATGATAAGGAGTATCTTTAAGAATAGAAACTTGAAGTGAAGGAAGATTGGTGTATTTTAAATGTCCAATCGATTGTAATTTCGTTTTTGTATCTCTAAGACATTTGTAACTGAGATCTGGAACCAATTCAAAATATTGGAGAAAATCTGCTCCTAAAATGGGTGTCCTATTATTGGCTATTAGAAATGTTCAAGTAAAGTTTCTTCTCAAATTAAAATTTAAAGAGAGTGTCTTTTGTCCATAGACATTAATTGTGGAGGAATTTGCAGCTAAAAGCGTTTGTTGTGGAGAATTTCGCTTTTGTAAATTGTTAGGAGGGGTTAGGTACACGTCAGAGCCAGTATCGACCAGAAATGAAATATTTGATGTCGTGAATGAACAGACGACGTGATTCTTGAGGCAAAGAATATGTCGCCTCTATTCTTTGCTGTATTCGTTTTCCTGCCATAAGCAAAGTTTAACACATTTATCCTCCCTACATTTTTTTCCGAAACGCCTGTGATGTCAGCAAATTGAAAAATCTCGTTTATAGGAATGTTCATGACTGCGTTGGTTATGACGATAGGGCGAACGGCTACGAGAAAAACAATAAATTCGTTTATTTAATTTTTCAATTTCACGAAATATTTTAATTTCAAAAGTTTCGTCTGTTTTAGAAATTGAAAATTTTTCAGCAGGAGATGGAGTAACATCGATGATGCAATCCGAAATTTCAGCAACTTTCTCAATGGTTAGAGCGGAAATTACAGCTAAAATAATATGAATTTTGAAAGGCAATCGCTGCAAAAACAGTTCTAATATTAGTTTATCGGGAACATTATGGGATTCGGGGCGACGCTTCATGTTTCGTAAGAGTTCTGATGGTTTACGCGACCTTAATAAAAGTTCACGAATTTCTAGTTTTGATGATTCTCCCGAGTGGCTTATTAATTCTTGTTTAATCTGCTTTTATGGATCAGATGCATCCGGTTTCATTAGTACATCACGAATTAAGGATGCAGTTTCGGGTGGTAGACATTATAATTACACTACTGGCCATTAAAATTGCTACACCAAGAAGGCGACGTGCTAAAGACGCGAAATTTATACGAAAGGAAGAAGGTGCTGTGATATGCAAATGATTAGCTTTTCAGCGCATTCAGACAAAGTAGGCGCCAGTAGCGACTCCTACATTGTGTTTAAATGAGGAAATTGTTCAGCCGGTTCCTCATACACAAATTGCATTTGAACGATGTTGCCTGGTGAAAAGTTGTTTTGGTGCCTCGTGTAAGAAGGAGAAATGCGTACCAGCACGTTTCTGACTTTGATAAAGGTCGAATTATAGCGTACCGGGATTGCGGTTTATCTTATCGTAGTATTGCTGCTCGCGTCGGCCGAGATCCAAAGACTGTTAGCAGAATATGGAATCGATGGGTTCAGGAATGTAATTCGGAACGCCATGCGGTATCTCAACGGCCACCAATCACTAGCAGCCGAGAAGACAGGCATATTATCCGCATGGCCGTAATGGATCGTGCAACCACGTCACGAGCCATGAGTCAAAAAACGGGGTCGTTTGGAAGACAACAAATGTCTGCACGAACAGTTCGACGTCGTTTGCAGCAGCATGGACTCTCATCTCGGAGACCATGGCTGCGGTTTCCCTTGAGGCTGCGTCATAGACAAGAGCGCCTTCAATGGTGTGATCAACGACGAACCTGGGCGCTCGAATGGCGAGACGCCAGCTTTTTAGATTAATCCAGGTTCTGTGTACAGCATCATGATGGTCGCATCCGTGTTTGGCGGTATCGTTGTGAACGCACACCGGCAGCGTGCATTCATCATCGTCGTACTGGCCGATCACCTGGCGTGATGGTATGGGGTGCTATTGGATACACGTCTCGGTCACCTCTTGTTCGCATTGACGGTGCTTTGAACAGTGCACGTCACATTTCTGGTGGGTTACGACCCGTGGCTCTACCCTTTATTCGAGCCCTGCGAAACCCTACGTTTCAGCAGGATAATGCCTGACCGCAAGTTGCCGGTATTGTACGGACCTTCCTTGATACGGAACATGTTCGGCTGTTGCCCTGGCCAGCACGTTCTCCAGATCTTTCACCAATAGAAAACGTCTGGTCAATGGTTGCCGAGCGACTGGCTCGTCACCAAACGCCAGTCACTACGGTTTATGTACTGTGGCATATTGTTGAAGCTGCATGGGCATCTGTACCTGTACATGCAGTCCAATCTCTGTTTGACTCTATGCCCAGGAGTATAACTGCTGTTATTACTGCCAGAGGTGGTTGTTCTGGGTACTGATTTCTCAGGATCTATCCAGCCAAATTTTTTGAAAACTTAATCACTTGTTATTTTATAAGATAATTTGATAAGATGATGGGAATTTGTAAGAAATAAGTTTAAAAATCTGCCCATCGTGGCAAACTCTGTCGAATACTTTTTCTATGTCGAGAAAAATATCTCCGGTTGACTTTTTCCTAGTGATACCTTTAGATATTTTCTCGACTGCCCTTAAAAGTTGGTGCGTTGTCGACAGCCGTTTCATGAATCCAAATTGATCAGGTATAATAATTTTGTGGCGAGATTCGAATTCATTTAGTTTTACTAGTATGACTTTTTCAGCAACTTTGGCCATGGTTGGCAAGAGGGACATTGACCTGCAGCTTTCTGGATTGTTTTTACACTTTAACTGTTTGTATATCGGTAAGATAACCACTTTCTTCCACGAGTTTGGGAAATAACCAAGTGACAGGATGTCATTAATAATGTTTGTTAAGAAGCAGATCGCCTTAATTGGGATCTGCTTCATTATTTTGTTTGTCACTTGATCATGACCCGGGCTTTTTTTGTTTTTCAAGTTTTTAATGATGTCCTCCACCTCTGAGGCGGGGATTTCAGGACTAGATTGGGGGAAACTGTTTTGTAAGTATGCGGAGACCGCATCATCAATCATAATGTCATTGCCAGAGTTAGTAATGTTATTGGGAATAAATTGTTTTTCAAGTGTGCTGGCAATACATTCTGATTTTTCTTTACATGTAACAACGAGTTTGTTGTTACTTATAAGTGGGGGAAGAGTTCCCTTTTCTTTTTTCTATAATTAACGGCTCTCCAAAATGACCCGTCCTCCAAATAAAGATTGGTGAGGTATTCCTTCCAAGAGTTTTGAGTGCGATTAGGGATTTCACTTTGAATTCTCCTTTTAAGGGAGTTAATTTGATTTTTAACAATAGGGAATTTATTTTTATTAAATTGTTTCCTGAGTTTGTTTCTTTCCTTAATCAAATTGAGAGCTGGAATTTGGTTATAAGATTTATTCATTTTACTTCTGTTAAGTGAGTTTTTAATGATCTCTGTTAAATTAGTAACTTTCTTTTCAAGTTCAGTTGAATTTGCTGATGGTTGGAAAAAAAGTTTTAGGAATAGAATTGTTAACTTCATTGCGAAATTTATTCCAGTTGAAGAAGCACTTTAAGTTTTCGTTGTTTTGTGCTTGTGACTGAGTGTAATAAATAAGAGCTGGGTAGTGGTCAGATGAAAGTTCCTCAATGGTATTTATTTTTGTTGGAAGTTGGTCCCCCTGGAGAGCATTAAGTCAATGAAATTACCGAACGTACGGCCATAGTGAGTTGGGTTGTCAGGTCTGAAAATATTAAGTTCAAAATTTTGAGTTAAGGAGTGGAGTCTCCTTCCAGGGGTATTATTGTAAGCAGAGCCCCAGCTGGTGTGTTTAAAGTTCAGGTCTCTTGCGAGAATAATTTTATAATTAATTGCTAGCAAATTTTCCAAATCAATAATGATATCGGATTTAGTTGTGGGGGGAGGGATGTACATGGAGACCAGAGTAATATCTCCACTGTCAGAATAGTGGAGGTTAATGATGGTGGCTTCTGTTTAATAAAGCTTAGGGATGGGAAAATGTGAGTGATTAACATCAAATCTCATGTAAATCTTCTTGATCCTACTTACGTAACTCATGAAAACATAGATATTTTAGCAAAATTTAAAAATTTTATCTAAAATCAAATCCATAAGAAACATCAAGGGGTGCATTTTATACTCAACAAATGTGAAAAATTTCGTAGAATGTCATTTGCCTTTCTGAAATAGCGTACACTTACATTCAATGAAACTCTATTTCAGAAAAACGGTGTAAGTGCGAAAGAAAGCAGCCCATTTTTCTCGGTGAATTTAATTTTTATAATAAAATGGACACCTGGAATAGCCTTAAAAGTTACTTTTATGCTGTTTGACATCAACAGTTTGTGTATATATTAGATATTTTGTCAGATATGGTCATCTATTAATATTAAATTTTGTTAAGAACCTACGCGTTCCTTCTCACGTAATACGTAACCAAATGATATTCTATCAAACTTTTCACGTTTATTAAATATAAAATGCACCCTTAGATGTTTCTTATGGATTGAATTTTCGATAAAATTTTTAAAATTTCCAAAAAAAAAAAAAAAAAGTCCTTGTGTTCATAAGTGTTACGTGACAAGGAACGAATAGGTTCACCAAAAAATTCAATATTAATAGATGACCATATTTGACAAAATATCCATTATATACCCAAACCGTTGATGTCACACGTCATAAAAATTAAAGCTATTCAAGGTGTCCATTTTATTATAAAATTTAAATTCACCGAGAAAAATGGGCTGCCTTCTTTCGCACTTAGCCCGTTTTCCAAAAATAGAGTTTCATTGATAGTAAGTGTATGCTTTTTCAGAAAGACAAATGATATTCTACCAAACTTTTAACTTGGATATTTTATTATTATTATTTTATATTATATATATATATATATATATATATTTATAATTTTATAATTAATATATATATATATTGATCATATTGTTTTAGATTAGGAGAAGTCTGATCGCATGTTTCAGCTTTATTATTAACAGTTGAAATTGCTGTGTAAAAAGAGCTAACTAATACATCAATGCCATGTTCGTGGTAGAAAGTCTCAAAAAAGATATTTAATTCTTAAAATTTAGATATAAAATATTATTTTACATTTTATTAATAATGAACTAACACTTTTATATTTAATATTTGTTTTTTAAAATAATTTTTCATGGAATCTATATAATGTCATTACTCTGCAAATAAAATTTTAAATAGGCATTTAAATTTAGCACAAATAGGCAGACAGCAGAAAAATATCAAAAGGTTTATAGCTTTAAGCAGTTATTTTATATTTATATTTTTTATTAAAATCAAGAGCATTTAATTAACATCAGAATTGATTAAAGACATGTAAATAAAACGTAATGTTTTCAAATTAGTTAAATAATAAAATATCATATGAAATCATTCACATATTTATTCACATGTAGATAATATTCTTGCTTCAGAGATAAATTATATGATTTTAAGTATTGAATGCATACAGAATTTACTTCTTGGTTATCGAAAATTGGTTTACATCCTTTACTGGTTTTAAAAACTTAATTTTTCTAACACACATTCTCAAGCAATAAAATACATATTAACATAAATATTTCGATAATTCTAATATCAATATACTTTTTATTTTGAAATGTTTTGTAACCATCTTTATGATAATTACTTTCGATTTGAAATTATTTTATCAATCTAATGTAATAGGGGCTTAATTAAACACCATTCACTGATATAAAGATTAATAGCAAATTGTTTAATTTTTGAAGCATCTACTTAAATATTTAAGATCAGATTCATTAAAATAAATCTAATATAAATACTTGAAAAATAGAATTATTAAGAAAAAACAAAATATACACTTTATAACATAATTAATGGTTTTCCCAAGTTGCATAGAGCACTCAGTATTAATAACATGTTGTCTCCCAAAGATTTACTTGCAACATATGCAGGTGGCTGATAAGCTTTCAGAATTCTAAAACATTTTATACGTCTAATACACCTTTCATTGTGGACTCTTGCTTTAGCAATCTTCCCTTGCTTACTGCATTTCAAAAATGGGATTATCAAATTTGATGGCTATTTTTAAATAAATATTTCAAAGCAAAGCAAACAACAACAGACCCACAACAACGTAAACAACATTAGAACAGTAAGAAGGAAGTTTTGTGTCGGAAGTTTTCTAGATCTCCATGTTAGTAGTGCTCTCTATTCCAAGCTTCACAGAAACTTCCATTCATATTTTCTGATATGTGAGAAAAAAATAAATTACAAATGTAACTGGAAGCGTAAAAAACAGTTGTCTTATTTCTGTATATTCTCCTCATGCTCCATGTAAAAAAGATTAAGAATTCCCACTTTTATTTGAGAAATGTCGAGATGGTCCTTTAGGAGGAAAAATCAATTAAACGAAGGGAAAGTGAATTCGATCGGAGAATGTTGGCGAAGATTATCTGGGTGACAAGCAGTACAAATTTTAATTATATTTTTTTCTATATGAATTTTTTTTAATTATGAATAAATTGCAGCTCACAAATATTTCGATACGCCCCAATGATAATAAGACTGAAATAAGTCTGAAGATTTTCGGTTTGGTTGGAATTAAAATTGCTAACTTTTAATTACATTCTTCTTACGAGGTATTCTTAATAACTATCCAGTTCTTTAATGAATATTACCAAAGATATTGCATACTTATTTTTAGTAAACTGACCACAATTTGTTTCTGACATTCCATTTAATAATGAAAGTACTCTTCTCAACTCGTCTTCATTCTTCGCGTTTCTGTTTCTGTATTGTCGTAGACGAGCAGAAATCTAGGCAATTTAGGAGTAAGATTAAATTTATGATTTAAGATGTAATCATTTGCAAAATACAAATTTAAAATGTTTGCAATTTTATTTTAATTCAATTTTACAACCATTTGTTTGTTTAAAGTATTGAAAATATTAATGTCCTCTTTATTGACACTTCTCGGTTTTCCTCATTAAAATTATCCTGACATATTTTGACATTTAAAACTAATCAGAAGGTATTGCATTATATTATAAATTAGCAGTAAGCTTATATTTTATAATGTAAAGCAAAATTTACATTTATTCTATTTATATACTTTGTTGGTAATTTATTCATTTTTTTTTCATTAAATACTTCCTTATCTGTAAATATTTCATCTAGAAATATGCTTTTTAGAAGAATATCATTAAAGAATTTTTTTTTTTTATAAAATTTTACTTTTTAAGATCTGGTTTGTATGTTATTAAAGTTTGAATTAATTTTTGGAACATTTAGTATAAAATAGGATTATTCCTGAAATCATATGTTATCTATTATATATTTGTTACATATTAGACAACAAATGATTGAACTTTATAGGTAAACTGACTTAAAGAACCTTGATTTTTTTTTTTATACAGTGATTGACATGCAAAGCTCTTAAATCTATAAAAAATCAAATTTTATGAAATTAGTAAAAAATGCCGTTTAAAAAAAAATTTTTTTTGGAACTGATAAATTATTCTGTCGACTTTTTTCGCCATAAATTATCTGGTTAAAAGATTTGATTTAGCGTAATATAAAACAAAAATAAAGTATTTATTTTTTTCAATACAGATATAACTTAACTGTTCTATTTTTTTTTAACATTTTGAAAAAAAAATAAATTAAAACATGCAACATTTGATAACATATTATTTGGCTTTAATGATCGATGTGGCTAATATATAAGTTACAAAATTTTTTCCTATTTTTATTACAAATGAGAAAAATAACGAGTAATAAAGCAAAATTTAGTTTTATACTTAAAACTTTTCTATCATTAAACAAATATATTTTAATAAAAATAATAAACCAAAAAATTTTTTAAAAGTTCACTAATATAGTAGTTTTTGAAGTTCACTAATCACTAATGGTGGGTAATTTATGTAATTATTTTTATTTAAAATAATTTATAGTAAGATAATTTATTTTCTGACATATATTTGGTTCTTATAGTTTTGTTTAAATTTTATTATCCTTTTTTATTGCAAATACTGTAGTAGAAATAACCATTGTGATCTTCCTGATAATTTTTTCCCAACTAGTGAAAATAAAAATGAATTGAAACTCTAAGATTTATTTACTTACTTTACTACTTGACTTCATTTGTCGAATTACTACTTGCCTTTATTTGTCGGCAAGTAGACTTTAAGCAAATTTTTACATTGTAGAATACTTTTGCATTACTAAAATGCGTCAAAAATTTATTTTTTATAATTTAAAAATTTTTATAAAATGAAACTATTTTAGAAAGTTTCTTTATTAATATTTTTTACATAATTAAAATATAATTAGCCTAAAAAAACTATCTGATTTACATGTATAATGAAAATAATGCTTTTCATATAAATTTTAGATATTTTTTTAAATATCTATTTCAATATCTACCAAATTTGGTTATAGTGATGCTTATAAAATCCATCCACATTTTAAACATCGTTTTTACCAAATTTCGTAGATAGTAAATTGGGTTGCCTTGGTTGAAGCATGTTTTATATTAAATATCCTATCATATATCATTGCTCTATTTTATATCATAGAAAAGTGACAACTAAAAGAAGGATTATATTAAACCTATTCTTATGTTTGCGATTAAAAATTTTGTAAGAAGTTTAAGGTATGCTTTTGTTTATGGTAAAATTTCATAAAATATATTTATAAAAATTTAAGATGATGAATAAATGAAGTATTTTATGTGCAAAAATTGAGAATTGTTAAATGATAACTGTTCCATAAAGAGCAAGTTGTATTATCAACAAAAAAAATAGGGAGCTTGAACGAAAAGGTAGAAAGAATATTAAAAAAATCAAATGATTGTGAAGATGTATTAATACTCCCAATTAATGAAGATATGAACATATCTAATTGTATTCCTCTTCAATACCCTTTAATAAAATTTGATACATTTCCATTATTTCCCAGTATATTAATCACCAATACATAAAAAAAATTCATTTTTATAAATATTTTTGTTGTATATTATTTGGAAAGGCTTATGTTTTCAGAAACTATTAAAAAAGTAGTACAAAGGGTTTGGTAACATTTTATAATCTAAATAATTTTCCTTTATTGAGAAAACTTGTTTAAAAAACAAAGTTTATTTTCAACAGAAACCGCTTGGCAATCACTTTGTTTATCGTTTAGAGAGGGGGTATAATGGAGTAGTACCTTAAATTTTAATCATTAACTTTCAGTTTATAAGAAAAGAAACCCTATTTATATTAAAAAATTTTTTGATTAATTAAATGTTTTGCTAAAAACTTCATTGTGGCTTTATTTTAAATATCATAACTTGCTTTTAACTATGTTAAATTTTAAATTTAACTGATTGTTGCACAATTGGTATCTGAAAATTATCTTTTTAAATGTATTTTAACGACTTTATTTCCTCATATAGTCTAAAAAGGATTTCATTTCTTTTCATGTTAATATCGAAACTTAACATAAATTTTAAATAAAACCTTAAGATCCAGTATAAATTTGACATGATTTTCAATTTTCACTACAAGCACTGCTCAGTTATATCCAAAACTTAAATCACATCATCTCTAGCAATATCTGGTTTTCACAATTATGGTAGCACTCAATCTCAAACTTTGAATATCATAAACTTGTGTCATTTTCCATTACAAATATTTCATTTAGCAATTGAGAGCAACTGGGCGATAAAGCTTAATCAGTAATATATATATTTTTATGGAAATTCAGGCTTCTAATTGATCATACAGTGGCACCCATCTTAAAAAACATCTGTTGCAATGCATTATAGTATGGAAGAATAATGCACAATAAAGCTAAATGAATAATGTAAATAACACATTTTTTTTGAAAACTTTTTCTAACTAACAGGGCATTTGGCATCTCTTTAAAAGCATTCTTTTTAATACAATTTAGCATTGGAAAACATCTGGGTAATAAAGCTAAATCAATAACGTAAATAATTTTTTTTATAAAAATCTAATTTCTAATTAATAGGAATTACAATTCACAAGAAATTTAAATATATATATCAAGTATTTGTACATGTACTTAATAAATTACATACAATAGAAATTTTAATGGAATAAAACATAAATTATAAGTTGATTCATTGATGCATTGTCACCACTTATAAATCAATACTCATGCTCCAAACTTTTTTTTTTAAAAAAAACCCTTAAATTCAATTTATTATCATTACATCAAATTTCACTACAGCACCTTAAAATAAGGACAAATAGTTTAAATTTTATTTAAGGTATTTGTCACCTTAAATATAATTCCTACTTTCATACAAAAATATATATTACACTAGTCTTGCATAAATATATTAATTCAAATGTTTGAGATTTATTCACTTCAAAAATAAAACTCATTTCTCTATATGATAACTTCAAATATAAATATTTCAAGGATAAATGTACAAAAATGAAACAGAAAAAGCTATAAAAGTTACTATAATTGTAAATAAACTTTGTGCATGCTCACAACAGGTTACATCTTAAAATAGCAAGAATTCCTTCTGGCGCAGTTACTTACAGTTTTGATGCATTTGGCATCCATACTGGTTTGTAGTATTTAGCCAAATTTGACATAAAAAATAGCTACATTTTTACTAAAATATAGTTTGTCAAGAGTTAATATATGTTTTTCAAAGAAGTGGACACATTTATAACTTTTCCATTTAGAATTAAAATACTTATTCATTAAAACACACTTATGTATTTGTATTTTTTTGTTATCTGTTCACTTCATTATTCTGCTAAAAGTGGAATTGTGATAATGTCTCGGTTATGTTCATACTTATATAATCATGTCATTTAGTAAAAATCTCCATTTATGCCTTCATCACTCATCCCTAGTATCTGTTTTGCCACTAAGAAGAGCAGATGTTAGATTAATTTGCTTTCATACTGGAAACATATATTTCACACATAAATACTTTGTTTTAAATTATCTAAATAACTGGTTTGAAATATGTAATGAGATATTTAATTTATCATATTTGAATCTTGTGCAATGATTTTAGCCATCATCATTTTATCTTTTTTAATGTAATATATTTGATCTTTTAGGTGATCCACACCATTACAATTTCTTGTTTTTTAAGATCTAAATGTTTTGTATATTTTATTTAATTTTGAATTATATAATTTATATTTAAAATTAATATAACTTAATACATACATTCATACTCTTGCCAGAAAACGTCTGCATACAAGCGCACAGTAAACATTCTAGAAAGTATTGAAGTACATTATAGTGTCACCATTAATTTAATTTTTATATAAATTATTTTTTTAACAATTCTTTAAATATCAGTAACAATTTCAAGATGAAAACTCACATTATTTTTTCAAAGTTATAATAATAATAATAATAATAAATTATTCAAGAAGTTATCAGAAAAAGTTGGTGTACAGTTACAAATTACAAAGATATTTATAAATTAATCTTCATTTTTTAGCCTCTGTGAGCTTGTATGAAATGAAATAGAGTCTACATTTATTTTTTACTACTTATTAATTTTATCTTTTGTGGTAATACAACAAATAAAATGAGAAACTATCTGTGGTTGTCATGACACATTAGTACTTGCAAATAAGTAGACTTAAAATTGAATTTAAAGGGAAAGAGATTGTTTAAGGCAAAAGGAAAATCGCCTGAAGACGAAGAAATGAAGGTAAAACTCTTCAAGCAATTGGCAAGATAGTTAAAAGAACTTATTCTTCTATCCAAAGAGTGATCAATAATTACAGGTCATTAAAATCTGTTTTTTCAAAGTGTGAATGGCCGTCATCTTAGCAGATTTTACAAAAAATGAGATACATCTTGAAATCCGTATATTTTAATCCAAATATTACTGAATCTGAAATTGTAATTGATATTAGATAAAGGTTTAAAAAATCTTTTCATGAAGATAAAATATGAGAAATACTGAAAAAATCTGGCTCCCATGGCCATATAGCTTGTAGAAAGTCAGATATTTCAACTGTCAATGAGCAAAAATGCTTAAATTTTGCGACTGAGTATGTAAATAAACCTTCTGAGTTTTGGAAAAAATTAATAAGGGAACAGGGAAAAGTAACCATCTGATGAAAACAAGTTTTGTATCTTTCGCATCAAATGACATAAACTGGTGTGGAGAAAACAAGGCACAGCTTTTGAAAAGCAAAATTTTGTGTTTACAGTTAAACACGGTGATGTTAGCTTTATGATTTGGGGCTGTGTGGCTGCAAATATAGTAGGTAGATAAACTTTTATAGATTCCACTTTAGATCCTGTAGATATTAAATATATTTGAGCAAAATTTGAAGCAGAGTGCACAAGATTTGAACCTTAGTGATGACTTTTGGTTTCAACAAGACAATGATCTAAAACACACTGCCCACAACGTAAAGCTCTGGCTGTTACATAATATAAAAAATTAGCTGCATATTCCTCCCCAATCGCCTGACTTAAATCCCATCGCATATTTATGGGACTTATTGGAGCACAATACTCGGCAAGTTAACATACCATCGAAAGATATTCTGGAAAGAGTGATTATGATGAAATGGAATAATATTTTCTCTGCAGAAAATGCCAAGCTAGTTCACTCTAAGCCTAAACGATAGGAAAAGATTCTTAGACATAAAGATTTCCAACCAGATATTAATGTTTAATTGACTACCCATCGAAGCTATTTTTTAAAGACTGTTCTTATCTGTACGAAAACTTTTTCTGACTGCTTTTTGTATAATTCTTATTTATTATTATTATTATTTTGAAACAATGTGTGTTATCTTTCTGAAATAATTACTGATATTTAAGGAATTACTAAAGAAATACTTCATATAAAAATTGAATTGGTGTTGACACTTTAATGTACTTTTATTCTCTCTAGAATATTTCCTGTGGTTTGTACGCAGACTTTTTCTGGCAAGTATATATATAAATTTAAAATATAAATTATATAATTTAAAATTAAATATTTAAGATAAATTATTTTTCTTTTGAGCCTTAGCATATAAAATTATTGTTTTTATATAGTTTTTAAATGCTATTTGCATTTAAAAAGAAAAGTATTTATAACCTTTAAGTGATGCAGTTCTATTTGGGAACTTGTGTCATGAAACTCTATCAACTTTGTATATACCACTATGCAAATGTATCTTCCTTCTCAGTGAAACTTATTTTTAATATATTTAAAATTTGCCAAGTTCTGAACAGGATTTTCTACTTTCTTTAAAGAGAGGAAATAAATCTTTAAATGAATTTGGAGATTCTTTCCTTTTTCAACCAGCACCAAATTCATTTTAACATCTATTGACGTAAATTTATAATTTAGTCTGTTTTTCACTCTACAACCACTTTTAGGATGGATATGCTATTTTACCTAAGACTTACTCCTCAAAATGATACAAACAGTTACACTCAAGTTAGGATTCAAATATACGAACTATTAAATTGAAGGTCGAAATGCTAACCAATTTTACTATAAATGCAGTTGTTGCATTAGCATACTTCCCTGTATGTAGCCCAGAATTGGGTTTTACCAGTTAGATGGAAGTAGCCAAGTGGGAGTCATTGTAATTTAGAAGCAGAGATCATGTAAAAGACCTCAGAATACTTACCTACCACCTGCATAGGTATCATGCTATCAATGCTGTAAAAAAAAAAAAGTTTTTTTTTTTATTCTTTTGCTTTTAGACTTAGATTTATGGAAGAGTGGTTGCAAGAAAATCTGGTACTGCAACCAAAGGCTTATTGTATTATATACAAGAAAGGCTTTTATTTAAAAAAAGACCAGTAGTTGCAGTGAGATTTAGCAGACATTTAACAGGAATATTCTGCAGCTTCCATGGTTCAATTAAGTGGTGACTAAAGTGCTCAAATCTATGTGTGGAAATATTTCACCTTTACATAAAATATGTAATGAAGTTTCCTCTATATGCTGGTAACTCTGCAAATAGGGTCATTTAATATTCTCATTATGGTGAGATGTCTTTTATGGTAGCAATATCATATATAAGAAGTTTTTCTGACCTCATCGAACAGCTTCCACTGAGCTTTAATAGCTCTTTTTGTCTTAATGTATCAGTAATATTTAATAGATTTGCTTTGATCATTAGTGTTACACCAGTTCCAAAACTAATTTCCTAAAGCGATAAAAAAGCCTTTCTGTTATCAGTTCATTTAAAATTTAAAAAAAAAATAATAATAAAAAATAAAAAAATTCAGCATTTACTAGTTTATTAATTAACAAATTGTCAGGAACACCAGAATGCCTGGGCACCCATATTAAGATAAGAAAATTATTCTATTTTACACAGAATAAGGTAAAATTCTCAGACAAGAACAGAAATTAAAGTAGACTTTTGCAAGACCAACAATGAAACTTGACTGTTAAAATAAAACTACTTTGTGAAAATAACCTCTTCCAAGTATTCTTCTGTAAATTAGAATAGCAAAGACTTGTTTGGAATACAGTTGTATATATTCCTAAGGGAAATGTACCATCAGTTGGATAGCAAATACCATTTCCAGTGTTTAAATCTATTTTTGAGCCATCAATGTACCAGTATAATTTTCACTGATAACAAAATTATTCCCATCTTCTCCTAAGGGAAATTTGATTGTATAAGGCATATTTAACATTCATGTAATCAGTAGGCATACTTATAAAAGGATGATAGTTATGTCACCATTAAAGTTTCTCCATGACAAAAAAACAGGAGTAATTCTTCCTCTGATCTGTTCTTTTGAGTCTTTAAATTAGAGTTTTTACTTCAATATGCATTTAAAAAGTGTGCATACCAAGCAAAAACTAAAGAGTAGATGTGTGTGTTGTTTTACTATACCCAGAAATATCTTCACAAAACAGCTTTTAAAGTTGTTAAATCTACCCTTAGCAATTTTATTTTATGATTCTAGACTACCAGATGATTGAGCCATAATGGGACTAATGATCAAAGTGTAAATCCTATGAATACTTTTGAGGTGACATCCTTCTTAGTGAATTTGATAGATAGAAATCAATCTCTCACAATGGCTGTTTTAACATATTTAGCAGCCTGGGCATGCATGATATACTTTTACCACGGCAGCAAACTTAAATGTTTTGGTAATGCTTCCACCCTTGGCCTGAAAGCCTCTGATCATGCCCCTTTGGATGTCAGATAAATCGCTCTGTTTCTGCATTAGATCAATGATTGCAATGTTTTCCAAAGCTCTCATACATTTTTTATACATGCTCAACTGCACTTCGTTTCTTTCTGTCTTCTATAAATGGTTATTTAATGTTGATGTCAAAAGTATGTTGTGGTCACATTAATGTGACTGGACAGCGTATATTATCGAGGTGCCCGTGTGAAATTCTGCTAACCAGGAAAGTTGGTACAAATTTTATCACCAAATTAATACCAGATCATTTCATAGTGTTCCAAAGTGCTATTTAAATATGATTGAAACAAAAACATGATAAAAAGTATTACCATTTATTTGCAAGAATATATAAAGGTATTTTAAATTTATTGTTTTTATTGTCAAGGACAAAAATATTTAAATGAAAAACCCAAATTGATATTATACAAAGAATAACAGTCAACAGTCCTTTCCATCAATTCACGAATAAGCCTATTTGCAATCAAACCATTCACAATATTGGAATAATTTCTTTCTCGATGGGATGGATACCTCTTTATTAGAGTTATATTTTAAAATAAATCACTCCTTTTCTACATTACATCAACAATTATTATGCTTTTCAAAGACCTTACACATCCTTTATAAACATTCAACTGCACTGTCATGGCTTTTGTGATTGGTTATTTAATGTTGACGCATCAAACATATAAAATGGTTACATTAATGTGATTGGACTATGTATATTCATAAGAAAATGAATTATCCTTTTATCAGTTATAATGCGTAATAATTTCTACTGTCTCTATTTAATATATTCAGTATAATTTTTCTACTATCTAATTTAATATATTCAACTAAATTTTTCTACGTTCTTATAAGAAAAGTGCATAAACAAATGTTATCAAATAAGTATAAAATAACAGGCTTTGCCTCTCTTAATTATGTCTATCAACTATAAATCTTGAAGATTTACTGCAACCTCCATTCTACTTATTTTCCATCTAACATTTTTCATTTAGTTTAATTTATAGAAATTCAGATGCTTCCAAATGTTAACTATACTTATAATATATCTTATTTGTTTTTAATTCTTTTCTTCCTTAGTTTTTTTTTTTTTTTTTTTTTTTGAAATAAAAAGCATGTATGTGTTTCCTTACCAAAAACATTTGTGATGCTGAACTACTTAAAATTTTAGTACATTTATTACATACTGAATATATATTTAAATTCAAATACTTTTACAGGCATCTTCTGCATATCAGTTTGAAAAATTTTAATGCAAAATTATTTCTCACAAAATTTTATTTTTTCTATTTTATGTTTCAGCTATTACTGAATCTTAGATTTTAATTTGGAATAGTGAATGAATCCTAGTGAAGGGAATCATGACATCTAATATTTTGATTTCATTTTATGTCATATAAATATTCTTTTAATTAGAATATTAAAATTTTTTTCTGGATGTACCTTCCTAATAACAATCTTTTAAGGGTATTATTTTCTTTAAATGTATTTAGATTTCACAACTCTAAGGTATTCCAATGATCTATTTTTTTCCCCTTCTCTCTTTTGTGTTCTTTTTCTTTCCCCTTGTTGTTGCTTGAAGTCACCCTTTTAATAGCTATTGCTACTCTGTTGCCATCAGCTTTTTCTAGTAACTAAATCACCAACTTGTTTGCCATCTATGGAGACTCATGTCCCAAGAAAAGAAGGTCCTGTTAACTGAGGCTTCCAGTGACCAATACTTTTGGATTCGGCTTCAGGTAAATAGGAAGTGTGTTGTGATCTTCAAAACATCAATCGATTTTATAGATCAGTTGATTGTTACACCTACTGAATGACTCGATAAGGGTGCAGACTATCTCTGGGATATACTATAACTATATAGGACCTGGCTACTAATACATTTGCTCTACAACCTCTTGTTAGAATTTGGTTGGATGTTTTGAAATTCCAATTTCTATATGAAAAATGAATGTTTCTACAATGAATAACATTTGTTAAATTTAAAGCCAAAATTTCTCAGTATTCAACATAGTAGTGAAATTGTTGGCATATTATTGTTTTTCATTTCATAAGAAATATTAAGCATAACAAAAAAAAAAGGGGGGGGGAAGCATTCAGAAAATCCATTTAAAAATTTTAGCAGCCAATGTTGTTATTAACAATTTAGTGAAAATATACAATTATTGGTTAATGTAAAAGAATCTAGAAGCTACTGTTTTGTCACATGGTAATCACATAATTTTTTTCTTAAGTTATAATTTCTTGAGTTTTGAAATCACCCCCCTTCCAATAAAAGAAAATTATTTGGAGAAATTTCTTTTATTCTGGATTGGTTGACAAGATTTTTTATGAAGATTGAAACTACTGATGAAAATTTTTCTTTCTTATAATAGTTGAAGATCCTAATCAATGGATTAATGTTAAACTATAAATTGAATGAAAATTTTAAAATTTGATTTTGTATAAGATCATGGAATTAATATTTATCTTTAAATCATATTGTGTTACACTTAAAAACAGAAAATTATGCATATCATAGTGTTGAAATTCTTTTATAGTTACATTTTATATTGTTTTAAAATTTTGAGGAAAAAAATATTTTCATTTCATTTGATGCATTATAAATATGTAAACATTATAAATATTTAAAAATTTTGTAATAAAAAAATAATAATTCACATTATAAATAAACTTATCTTACTTTTAATTATAAATACAAATTTTAGGCAATTTATTTGACATTAGTCATAAATTTAGTAATAGGAAAAAAAAAAAAAAAAAATTAGGAGCCTATTGCATTTTACTTCTGGAAAGTTATATTTAATTATTTTAATATTTTACTTTATTTTAAGTTTCAATATAATTTATATTTTATTAATATAAATTCTATCAGCTGCTGATAAATATAAGACCTGTTTCTGTCAAACCTACAGTTCTTACTTAAATTTTTGATGTTGCTGGATGTAATGTTTACTTGTTGTAATGTTGACTTCATTTTGTTAATGATGCTTTTCTTCAGCTTGAATTCAGAATTTTTCCATGATAGAAAATTATAATATTGCAAAAAGTTTCATTTACCATCACTCTAATCATCCACTGTTATATGTACTATATATTTGAGACTTATCAATTGGTTAATATTTTTAATAATTATTTCAACTTTATTTTTTAAATGATAAAATATTTAGATTTGTTTGAGCAGAACAAATTGGTATGATTTAACTTTATTACAATTTTTCTTCTCTATTGTATAATTAAGATACTGCTTAAGAAAATGATTTTGAAAATCTAGCTATGGTTCTATAAGAAAGATTATTAAGGGTTCTATAAAAGAACTGTTAATAATTTTTTTTATAACAATTTTATAGAAAAAATCTTAACAATAAAAAGTTACATCATTATAGCTCTACCAATCTGTTCTGTTAAAAATTTCTAGAATATTTTATTATATATAATTTCTGTCTCCAAAAATGAATCCAACCCAGAAATTTATATGATTAAGTAGTTGACATAAGAAAATTATCTTCCAGCAAAAAGAGTTGTTTCTATAAAAACAATAAAATTTTTGGATTTTTATATGATAAATTTGGGGGAAAGATAATAGTTTAGTACTTAGGATATTTTTCTCAGCTTTTTTAATGTTAAACATATATTGAAACATTAAAAAAATTTTATATCATGGAATTGGCTTTAAAATAAAATTATTTTTAATAAATTTATTATTTTTAAATAAAAAATATATAAATTATTTTTAACATGAAATTTATAAATCATTGTTTTAATGTAATAATGTGTTTAACAAGTAATAATTTGTGCTTTTTCTTCTAGGCAATTGTATTGTAATGTAACTAATAAATTTTTGGTACATCTCATCACTGTAGCTGTAACAGATTAACGATGTCTGGATTCAAAACAAGTTCACGCTCAGCTGCAGTGAAACGAGATAGTAGTATGCGCTATGCTACAAGGCACATGGCAATTGAGAAAGAGAAACGAGCCCATCAACAAAAGGATCATCTTACACCTAAAGCCTGTGATTGTTCACTTAAATCTGAAACAGGAAGAAACTTGAAGCATGTTCAAAGTTCTAAGCTTCCTGCTAAAAAAATTGCTAGTAAATGCTGCATTTTTAAAGATGGTAAAAGCAAAACCTCCTCAGCTAACCACCGAGAGAAAGTGGTTATTGTCTCAAAAAGATCTTCTTCTGTAAGTGTTGTGAAATCATGTAATTTACGTAAGTCAGTATCGGTAAAGAAAGTTAGTTATTCAACTTCAGTTGTTTTATCTTCTGATGAAGATACTGATAGTGAAGAAGAATCAGAAGAAGAAAAAGAAACTTCAAAGAAAACAAGAACTGTTGTCAAATGCACAACATCGAAAGTTAAATCTAATTTCTCAAATACCAAAAAGAATTCAGAAAAAAAATCTGCTCAAAAAGCAAAAGCTATTAAGCTACTTTGTGAAAAATTATCATCTGGAAAGCAAAAAGATGCTCTTGCCAACCGAGAACTGCGTCCAAGATTTCCGTATAGCATGCTTCAAGAACTTCCTACAGCTAGAACCCATAGAATGGCAAGTCTGAATGCTTTAGCCAAAGTTCATGTTTTATATGAAAATGAAGGTAGAACAGTTGGCGAAAATTTAAATGATGCTGATGAGACAACATTGATAGATTTTTTGAATGAAAATTCTGATAGTGATAGTGATGTTGGAATGAGTAAAACTGAATCTAAACCTTCAAATAGTTCTTCTGAAAGGAAAAGTGAGAAAACAAAATTTGTGGAAGAAAAACATAAAAATGAAAAGAAGAGAAAAACTCATTTATCAGATGCAAAACCCATCCAGAAAAAAAGAAAACGAAAAATTCCAGATGTTGAAATAATTGATACCAGAGTGTGTAAAAGAATGGCAAGTCTAAATGCTCAAGCTATATTAGCAGCAAGTTATTTACAAGAACCCAAACCTAAAAGAATTAACAAAAAAGTAGAAAAACGTGATAGCTCTTCAGATGTAGAGGAAAAAGAAATTATTCTTAAATCAAAATGTGATATTAAAATGATTGAAAAAAATGATAATAAAGAAAAAACTCCTAAACTAAAAGAGTCTAAAAATTCCGAAAAATCCAAGATAGAAAAAAAGGGTATAACTCCTCTTAAAGAAATTTCCACAGAAAATACAAAATCATTGATTTTAAGTAAGCCCTTTCCAAATGAAACACCATATCATTCTAATTGGTCAGTGGAATCTAATGCAACTGTGTCAGAAACACTTGCATCCAACACAACTCCTACTGTGGCAAACAGTAGCATAGTTGCATCTACTTCATCAACCAAAGTTGGAATTACTCAGTATACAGAAGTTACAAAAGTTCAAATAAATTCATGCAAAGATAGTGAGATTAAGGAAGAGCGTAAATCTGAAAGTAAAATAGAGCATTTGATTTCTGATGATGATGTTGCAATTACACAAATGTATCATTATCAGTCCAAAAATGCAAATAAAAGTTACTGTGTACAAATGCAAACTACATATAAACCAGCCTCAAAGGCTCTTACACCTCCTTCTATTGGTCTATCAGCAAATAATCCTATGAATCAACATATTACTGAATCTGTATTACAGAGTGGTCATAACTATTATGGAGCATCTAATCATAGTCCTATTCTTCCTCAACAGTATAGCATTAATCAGAATTCTGGACCAATATCATCTATTATGGGTATGGATCATTGTGTTCCTCGGCAATATGGTGGCAGTGCTTTTACTGTTCCCCATTATCGTCATCCACAGCCATCTCAATTTACTCAAGAATTTGGTAATATTATTTTTTTAAAAAATTTATTCTTTTTTATCAATTAAATTTTAAACATTCCATTAATTAATCATCAGCAAGCTTAACTTTAATCAAGGCACATTTTGGTAGTTTCTCAAATTCATTTTTCAGGGTGCATAATCATCATGAAAGGAGCAGTTTTTTAAGTTGGAAATTACTACTAAACAATGTGTTATTTTAATCTTATTCTTTCTATTTAAAACTATTCAAAAGTTGTTTGAATAATGTTTTTTAAGATATCTTGTTGCTATATTCCTTGAACTGTTTGACTCACTGGATAGAATAATTCAACTTCTGTCCAATTATTTTTTGTGGTATAAACAAAATTTTGCTTATGTACTCATTATAATCACAAGTGAGAAGAAAACTACGCAACACTGTCATGTTTATAATTTATTATTATTTGACATTTCAGTGAGCTTGGTTGAATTTTAATAAGAAATGCTGGCCTGACATTTATAGGAAATAACTTGTGTATTAAATGCATATAGTAAACATCTTTTTTCTGTATTAATTACATAAATATTGTAAAATAAAATTATATACATTTCACCCTGTTATTGATTAGGCTTAACCTATTTGTGAACAAACATAAATCTTATTTCAAAAAGGTTTCTAGTCAAACTGATTATTTCTGCCACTTAGCAATTTAACAATTTGAAATAACAAATTATTTGTACACTATATTCAATGTTTTCAGCACATTTGTATTTTTCTAATATTTGTGTCCTATCATCTTCATTATTTATTTATCAGTTTTATTCACTAGTTTTATCAATTCATCATAAATAAGCTATATAAACTTGGTGTAAATAATTTTATTACAGGTTGAGAAATAATATATTTGTTTTCATTATGATTATTTTTAATGAGAAGATTATTCTAAATTTTTTTTTTATAATATTACATAGAAATTGCCATTTTGTTCACAGTCTGAGATGATTTATTATGACTATAACATTATTTAATGATATAGCATGTATATTAGGATATTATTGTAACTTTTGATACAATTTTCTACATATATACATTACAAATATTTCTTTCCTTATTTTTAATTATAATAAATTTGGTATTTTTATTTAGGTTATTATCAACCTGCTGGGCCTCTCATACAACCTTCATCTGACCAATGTACTATACACAAGCCTGTTCCGTATCATCCTCAACCTAATCGTCACCAGATTCCTCAAAGGCCTCATCAACCTGGAATTCATCGTAGTGCATATCAAAACTTTGGTTCTCAAGATCTCCATGAAAGCAATTCTTCAGCTATAACTTCACACCCTCAAGTTCCTCATCAACAAAAACATATCATTCCAGCTTGTCCGCCTCCACTTGAAATCCTTCCACCTCAGCCAAAGCATTCTCGTTATTCCAGATGTCGACCTGGGAATGAAATTCAATCCAGGGGATTCAGTAGTCCTTCTAGCTATGGTGATTCACCAAAACAGCTCCATTCCTCTGATTTGCATACATACTCATCCCACAATTTTACAGAATATCATAAACACAGATCAGATTCGTTCATGAAATATACTCAGCCTTATGAACAAAAAGATCATTTTTCAAAGAACAATTTTACACCATCTACTTCAAGATTTAATTCACACCAAAACGCTGATAATAAACCATGCTCATCACAATCTCTTGAATCCATTCATCCATCAGATAATCAATTGAC
>JAPDSC010047669.1:0-10247 GCA_026290005.1 Latrodectus geometricus
GACAGCATGAGTAATTTGATATTATTTGTGCATCACATGAAGCAATTCAATAAAAAATATCATAAACTGCATTATATTGAAAGTATTGATTAAGGTATTAAATGTAACAACATATAAAATATTTTTGTTAAAAAAACTGGGCAATTTATGATCCATGAGATTGTAATAAATTGCTTGCAAATACATCCCTATTTCAGAATGCATCATAATTGTGAACAAGCCAAAAATATAAAATAGTGCACATTATTTTATTGCTCATCAAATAAAGGGAATATTTTTCATAATCCATATTATTTTAAACATTAATTGAAAGCATTTAAACTGCTCCTTATACTTTAAAAAAAAATTAAGCAGATTAACTGCCTAATTTTCGAATTAATAGATTTGTTATAGAAATAATTTATATTATTTAATAACTTTTTCCCAAATTTAAATGAAATTTAAACTAATTTCAAGTTTACTTTCACAAACAAGCTACTGAAAAACTATAAAGTTAGGCATCAGAACAAAAAAGTTCGAATTCTTTAGCTAGGATCACCAGTCATATAACTTTCATTTCAAAGAAATAAAGCAAAACTTGAATTCTTGAATTCATATCATACAACAGGAACATTAACAATGTCTTGATTCAAGCACATTCAATACAAAGGTGATTTATTATTTAATATTGATTACACTAAAAATGTTATATTTTATTTTGTACAGTAATATATATTAAAAATTATTCACACAATGGTAAACTGCTAAATTATCTACAAAATCATAATGACATATCTAGTTAAAAAAATGACTTAGATATTTAAAAAGAATTATAAATTTATATAATTCTCAATATTTTCAAATATATTCCAATATTAAATTTAGAAATATTATTAAATTTAATATTAGCGGCGTAATATTTATGAAATTAAAACTTCTGCAGAAAAAGTTTTTGCTAGAACACACTTCAGAAGAAAAATACTTATTACATTATTGCCAAAATGATTCAGTAAAATAAGATTGGGTAATTTATTTAAAAAAAAAAATCATGCTTTCACTGATATGTCATTCAGCTCTTGAATTTCACCATTTCTTCTCTTTGGTCTGTCCTTTCGAATGATTGCTAGTCGCACGAGTGAGGCAATGAAGGAAGCAACAACAAAAATTCCGCACACGATTGGCACAATCACAAGCATACGAAAACCTTCTTGGTCACTAAAAGCAATAACAAGCTCTGGATCGATGCTGCAAATACAAAAACGTATCAATGTATGAGTTTAATCTTATACATAGAATATCTAGTTCCTGATCACTTTTAAAAATTAAGTAAAGTAAACTGTTTAATGATAAATAAATATACAAATTAACATATACTATTAAATTTTACTTTAAAATTGTATTTGAAATATAGCAACATATATTTTTAATGTTAGAGCATACAAAAATTATAATTTTTCACTTAATATTGTGATTAACATTACTCTCAAAAACCATAAGCAAACTTTTTCAATATTTTTCTATTTATAAATGTCAAACCAGATTTTACGCTTAAAATTATTTTACAATTATGTACGTAAAGAGAAATGTTTTTACAATTTATTTAGATGTTTATGAAGACATTTGCAGACAGGTTTATTCAGGTTTATTAATGAACAAAATTTTTTAAAATATAAAAAGAGCCATCAAAGTTTTAAAACAAGTTTGCCTGAAAAAATAGCGCAATTCACATTGCTTTACATTCATTTTCAATCATACGAGGAAAATAAATGTTTAAGCTGTCAAAGTAATGTACCAATAAAAGATTAAAATAAAATTACTTATCACACACATTGGTATGAACTAAATGTTTAAAAATTGCTTATGTAACTAAAAAAGTTTACATAATATCTATTTTCCAATGCAGAACTTGGATATATATAAAAAAAAAGTTAACTGAATTAAATTATTCATTTCTGTTGTCAAAAACTTGAGAAAGAAAAATTGGAAATATCAATAAAATGATAAATTGAGAGAATCTTGATTAACTATAAAGAAAGAAGAAAACTTACAAAAAAAATTCTTTTTTTTTTTTTTAAAGATATTTTTAGAAATACATAAGGTAATCTCTGGAAGTTTATTTACAAATAATAAAATATTCAATTTTATTTAATAACTAATGTAAAAAACTTACAATATTTCAGTTGACGCAACTGGTAAGTCTTTTTTTCCAGTAAAGATGCTAGTAAATGTACACTGTTCTAGAAAATCTTGAGTATTTTTCGCCAAAATTTCTAGGTCAGTACTGTTTATGTCATTTGGTGGACAAATAACAAAGTTTAAATAAACAGACTTTTTCAACTGGTGTAGTGTTAAAGAAGAATTCACAATATAACTGACTGGAATACCAATATAAGAAGCAATTGCTTGTACAGTGTCTCCTTTAAATTTTTCAAAATTTTCACTGTCTGATATATCACTAGCAGATGGACTTATGAAGATCATCTGTACAGACACAGCTAAAAATGAACTCATATTAGAAAAAGTAATAAATAAAAAGCAAAATAAATAATTTTATAAATTTAAACATAAAAAATTTCATAAATAACATTTTAGAAATTCTGGTAAGAATTTTTTCATTATCTTATTACAAAAAGAATTATTAATGAAAACCAACTGAAATATTGATTTTACATTTATGAAAAATTTTTACTTCCAGATTAAAATGCTCGTAAATAAGGAACCAAAATTATTATTTTTCATAACTTGTAAACATTATATGAGTGTAAATAAATTAACACCAAATATAAGCAAATGAAGAAAAATAATCTGAATAAAAAATGCATCAACACATTGTAAGCTTTCTTTTTTTTAATCAGTGCTTTTGAAATTGTTTATTTTTATAGATTAGTAAAAAATAATTGTATATCAAACTGAATTGACGAAAAATTTAAAATGGATTTACTAATTAAAGTTATTTATCTCCCACCAATATTTTGTATTACCGTACAACAATACCAAACCTAATTTTACTTTTAAAAAATACACCTTTATAAATAAGCCTTTTTTGTACTAAAAATTAAAAGAAACAAAAAATAATTCAATATGTTTAGATCGAGTCATTTCAAATTTTTTTCAAAGAATTTTGATTTTAACACCTCAGTAACTTAGAATAAAATTTTAAGACAATTTCGGAAAACTTACACTGACAATGTATATTTATCCAACTATTCACAGATTTGTTCAGAAATTTATTTTTATTGCCATCTCAAGCTAAAACATAAATTTTATGTTGCTTCAGCTTTCTCCAATTTTCTTTTTCACTGAACATTTTTTCTGGTTAATTTATTTCAATTATAATAATTTTTCTTTTTCAATTACTGTAAAGCTTTAGAAGTAGTTAATTTGAAAATTATTTATTCTGTAGGATATTCAAAAATTGCCTTTCCCCTATTCTCAGTTTTATAAATGGGAAGAAGAAGAGAAGGAAAAAAGTTTTTATTTAAACTTTATCTCTTCAGAAATCATTCTAAATTTCAATTTAAATGTTATTATTCCATTCATAAACTGGTTCATTCATTTTGGAATTTTAAATAATGTATTCAATGCTTATTTATTTTTGGCTAAATATATTTTTTGCTATAATTTTTAGTATAGTTGAAAAAATAAAGATTTTTGCTTTGTTAAAAAACATAACTTATTTTCTCATATTGACATTTAAAATAAAATACATATGTGTACACATATATATGTTACCAGTAAAATTTGAAAACCATTGTTACGCACATAGCTTACCTCTGTGCAAATAAGTTGACTTATTTGAAGTGTAGAATCAAGAGAAATATTGAAAACAAACATTATGATAATTTCCTTAATTATAATAACCTTTTAAAGTGCTTTATTCTTTACATTATAGCTTTTAATTGATTGATCATTGATTTTATCAAATAATTCATTAATTATTTGAGTGTTTAGAGGTATTCAAAAATAAATTTAAGCTAATTTAAGCACACAGAAAGTTGCTATTTTTTCAGTAATATTTTTATTTTAACAACTATTTAGCAGATAATAATACCATGTAATTGATAGAGAATGCAACAGCTTTTCAACTTCAACAAATCACTTTAGCAAGTCTGCTTATTATACTGGAAATCTGCAGAATAACTGACATCCAATCTTTAGCTGTAGCATACACCCATATATACATATAGTAGATACTCATTTGCGATTTTATGAACTAATAATTAGTCTCCAACGACTAATGATAATTACAACTCTCATTTACTAATTAAAATTTTGAAAAATCCTTTTTTATAAATTTATTTTTATACGTCTTTGATTTGTATTTCTTTATCATCTGATATCTTCAATTTGCATAATTTTATTTCTGAGAAACATTGAGGAAGAACCATAAAGTCCTTCTAGTCGTGGATAACTGCACTACCTACACTGAAACCATGGATCTTTTGAAACAATATTAATCAATTGTATTTTCTTTTTAATTACCTAATTAGTACTTTACAATCCCTAGATCAGAGCATAATTAACTACTAAAGCAAATATTGATGACGTTTCTAATAATTTAGCTGCAGTTCTATAGATAATGACATTTCAGACATAATGTACTAGTCAAACTATGCTGGAAATATTGTTAAAAGAAAAATAATATCAAGAGCATTTTGACACACAAGTTTTTTTAAAGATATCTGCATAATTAAAGGCAGCAAAGAATATTTGATTATTTGAGTGAATTCTTGGTTTGGTTCGTTTGTAGCTCAACGTTCGCTTTTTGAATATGATGGCTAATTAGACTGAGACCTACAGTTTAAAGTGGATTTCCAAACACTACAAATATCTATGCCTAAGTGGAATTCGAACCTACAAACTGTTGAACCGAAGGCAAGAGCACTAACGATTTGGCTGCTAGCCTGGTGACGACTTGAGCGAACAAGAGTTACTCACTAATGAATTTTGACAAAGAAACCTATTCTTAATATACAAATAAAAAATTTTATTTGTGGACACTTTTAATGTGGACAAAGATGTACTTTGAGATGTTAGATGATGAAATTATTGAGAAAATTAATGAAGGAGAGTGAAAAAGAACTTACCAACATTGAACAGGGAAATGAGGTCGTGCAATGATTGTGTGCACAACAATAAGCTGAATGATTAATAACAACTTTTCTTTCTTTTTTTAAAAAAAATGCAGCAAATGTTTTTATGCATCCAAAAAGTAAAAAATGTTTTTTCAAAATTTATTTTTAAACAGTAATCAAATGAGTAATTACTTATCATGATTTTTCATCAATATTATGAATTGCCTTTAAATATATACTTTATTTTGCCATATAATCCTCAGAGAGGGCATGCTAAATAACTTTATAGAAAACTTTATTTAAAAGAAAAAGCAGTATATTGAAAAATTAACTTTAGAATCTAATACACATTTTTTATTTTAGAAACTTTCGATTTTATGAACTGTTTTAATCTTGCCAACAAATTTATAAAAACGAGCATGATACTTTAATCCAATGAACTATATTCTATCAATAATGCCATTTTTAATTAATCCTGACTAATATATCAAAACACAACTGCAAAATGCACAGCACACTAGACTTCATAAAGTTTAGATAGGATTAATATATAGCTTGAAATATTAAAAAAATGAGACATAAAATCATATTAAAATAAACTGTATGCAACAATATTTTATGTAAGTTAGCCAACAATATTTTATGCACTCTAATCTCCTTAGGTAATCTGATATCTAGAACAAAGGAATAAAATAATTCTTCTATGAATACAAAGCAATAATATTGTTAGAAATGTCTAGATTTGATTCTAGTTGCTTTTGAAGCGTTAAATATGGATTTTTATGGATAATATGGAAGCATTAGATATGGAAGCCAAAATTTTGCTAACATTATATTTTAAAAAACCTTAATAATCAAATTATGTTAATGAAAATATAAAATATTTTTAATCTGATTATAATTAGCAGAAACTAATTCATTAATTATAGCCAAATTTTTGAGTAGGTAACTACAGTTCACACCTATAGTACAAAAGTGAATCATACAATTTTTAATACTGAGTTTTATTAAACATTCCCTGAACACCAACTATAAAGAAATATGATTGATTATAAAACTATTAATAATCAATTAAAAACAATAATTAAAAAGTTCCAATAAACTATTTATACTAAAATTATAAATAATTTATTGTTCATATTAATTACTTTTCATATAAACAATAAATTATTTGCAAAACAAAAAAAGCTACTATCATTTGAAAATAAGAAAAGAAAAATACTTGTTTTCACAAAATGTAAGTTTATATATGTTTCTCAAAATATTATTCTCTTTAAAAAATGTATTAGATTTGAGGAATGAATGATGATTAGCATTATTATAAGGCAAATTAGTATTTTCTAAGAAAATGTTCTTTACAAAATTACATTACTTTAATTCACATGCATTTAATTTTAAAGCAGATTTTGAAAATAATTATGTCTAGAGAGATTAAGGTGTTAAAATAAGAATAGCATAACTGAGAAAAATTATTCTCAAAATAATGTGAATAAAAGTAAGTTTGCTATTTTTCAACATGTAAAAATAGCTTGATGAGATACAAAATTTTCTATTTTATTACATATACAAGTGAGCAGTTTAGAATATAATATAATATATACTTTTTGACAAATTGTCTTTATAATAATAATAAACTAATGAATACTCACCAAAATTATTACTATCTAATGTACAAAATGTTTCAACAACATTTTTTCTCACAGAAAGGCAATAAGAATTTTTGCTTGGACATTTCACACTTACATTATTTATTAGTACCTAGATCAAAAATTAGAAAAATTAAAAATGGTCAGGAAAATAATAATTATTATAAAATATTAACTATATTAGTAATATTAACTAAAAAATAATTCAGAACTAGTTTTTCATTTTTTTTTAAATTTTATTTCAAGATTTATTAATAAAACCAACAATACAACAAAAATACCTTAAAATTTAGTAATTCATTTGTTTGATTTAAGCACAACAATGAAAGTTACAAGAAAAAAGTTAGTAAAAATATAATGTTACTTAATTATAACTAATAAAAACATGATAAAATCATAATTAAATCCATGATATCATACAAATTATACATATCTGGCTGTGAGTGTGACATTGTATGTATATAAATAATATTGTTAATAAACAATTTTTATCAACAAAATGTTAACAGTTTTAAGGATAAAAATTATAAATATCTTTATGAATAGTTTCATTCATTTTTAAAACAATAAATTTATACTTATTGCAGATATATTTATAAAAAAAAACTGAATTTACAGAAATATACATTTCTGTACTCAAAATTTCTTTGTATATAATACATAAAAACTTTGTTTCATAAAATTATAAGTAATTTAAAATATTTTATAATAAAATATTCCAGAGTGTAATCTCACATATAGATTTTGTTTTTTCATAAACTAATTATTTTCATTGATATTTTTAAACACCAAATTATGAATGCATCATTAGATATCTAAAAAATATCATTAATAATTAGATTAAAATTAGCAGTAAGATTATAATATTATTTATAAAAATATTATTGATAGATTTCAATAAGTTATGATAAATTATATATTTTCATGAAAAAGCATACATTTTAGTTCAAACAAAAAGCAAAACCAAACATATATTATTTCAATAATTTTTTTTAAAAAAAAGCTTAATATTCAGTAAATATTTTCTATAAACATATATAATTTTTTCATTTTGGAAATGAAGACTAAATAAAAATAAGCCATGTTACAATAACAAATTTATGAAATATTATATGAAATTAATATTATATTTGCTGCTATCATATTTTTTATAATATATGCATGGGAATAAGACTAAAGGTATATAATGCTGACCATTAAAATGGTAATACTAGAAAGGAATGATCTTACAAATGTCAAAATTACATGAAAAGATGGAATTTGCAAATGAATTGTATTTCAGGACATTTGGGAAACGAAAGAAGGACAAACAAAAAACTTTAAGTACTACATAAAAGAAAAATTATGCAATGGATTTCTTATTCGGAAATCAATATGTAAGATCAAAGTTTCCTCAGAATATTATATGATACCTCAAATAAGAAGAAAATGTGTTTAGGAAATCTGTCTCTTGAGAGTGAAGATTATCATTATGTTTGCATATTACTAGTAGATTACAACTAGTAACATATAAATATAGAACCAATTGTTTGCAAGAGATCTTACTAAATGTAGTGTTGGATCTCAATGCACTTTAATGATTGACCACAATGAGGATAGATACAGTGAGGTTGACTTTGCAAAACAATACTATATCATGGACCATCAGTCAAGAAATATGTGTGTTAGATGCTTCAAGAAAGCTTACAACCTAATTGCATTTGATACTTTTAGATAGGCCATGCACTTGGTGCAATGGTATAGACTACTATGGTACACAACATGCACAAAAATAGTTTATTGAGGAGTCATTTAATGACAATCAGTACATTTCTGACATCTTGAGGACAACAGTTGAGTTTGAGTATGAGACATATGATGATGAGACACATAACATCTGTCAACAATATAATTATTGCAAAAGCATATTATGCATCACACTGATGTACTATAGACATCATTCAATTGTTCTGCCATGTATAGTTCCCAGATATCCCCCCAAATGAAGACATCTGGTCATGGATTGTTGAGTTATTAGTCCAGCAACCCTCTTCAACTAGTATGGTCCATAAAATGGGACATTGACAGACAAAAAGCAGAATAAGTTCCCCATTTTTGTCATACATGATTAGCTCAAAAACATACCTAACTGGTTTTAGCTAAAAATTCCATAATTTTGTAGTCATGCCACACTTACATGCAATAAATTAGCATTTCTTTATGGTGTTAATATTTTATTAGTAGCAATTTATTATTCCTCCTCACAAATTATAGAAAGTCACTGACAGAAGAATTTATTTTTTATTTAGTTTTTCTTTTATTTTAAAACTCTAAACATATGATAACATTAGATAGTATGTTAACTTTATTTCAGAATTTAATCTACAAGTTTCATGTTTAATAGTTATTTGTAATATTTAAAGAGTTACATAAATATTATTAACATAAATCCATATCAATAAATTATTTACATTTAACAATATTTAATCCTTCTCTAAATATATTATGTTCCAATACTAACTTTTCTCATATTAAAATCAGTTTCTTAATTATGTTAAAAAATAAGTTCGCAAAATAATAATTAAAGCTTATTAAGACTTTTTTTTATAAAAAATACTAAATTTCATTAAATTTCAACAGAAATTCACCAGTAAAGCCAATATAAAAAAAAAGAGAATTCTATTTGTTTAATAGATAAATGTTAACAATTTTATTAGACAGTTTTAGAAGATTTTTTCAGAAATAATTAGAAAATCTTAACACTTTAATTATTGCTAAAATAATCCCATACAGAACAGTTTGATTAACAACGAATGAAACAATAAATCAATTGAGATAGAAAATTGTATTTCAAAATACATCATTTATATATCAAATGAGCAAAGCAATATGAAGTGAAAAAATGGTTCAGGAATATAAATGATAATTTATACTTATCATGATTTCAATTTAAATTCATTTTTAAAAATATTAAAATAACTTTATTAATTTGTCATATTTCAAGTAAAAATTATTAAAACGAAATTATATATTTTTAATGTATACAATTATATTATAATATAATTTACCAGATTTTCACTGTCACATTCAATCCATGTATCACCAGCAAGTAAATTCAATGTTGCAGAAGTTCCACATGTTAATACCATGCAAGCAGGAAATAATGACTAAAAAACACATATTAATATGTAAATTTTTATCATGAGCCATATCTGCAAATTAATAGAAAAATTAAAAATTGACTTTAATATTTTATTGATATTTGAGATCACATAACTTTTTACAAACATTTAAGTATTAGTAGTCAATTCATAAAAAGTTATCTTAATTGTTTTTTTTATAAATTTTGTGATTATATATATCCCAGTTAATAAAGAAAAATGTCAATAAAAATGTCTCAAAATTTTTGGGTAAATCAAGTAAAAATATATTACAACAAACATCACAAAAAATGAATATTGGTTTGGACCCTTTTTTTAACTCAATTGCACTTAAATAAGCACATTAAATCATAAATATTCATAAATAAAATTAAAAGTTTTCATATTTAGAAGAGATAAAATTGAAA
>JAPDSC010047675.1:0-32923 GCA_026290005.1 Latrodectus geometricus
ACGACTAGATATCTAGTTAGAAAATAGTTAATAGTAATTAGTAACATAATACTAGAAAAAAACCCTTCAAGAATAAAAATAAATAAATGAAACAAATGAGAGAGAAAAAATTTCTATTAAACTATTTATTTACAATTCAGGATATCAAGAAAAAATCCAAATAGGAAAATGAAACAACTAATACTGAATCTATTAAAGAGCAAAAATATATAATAAATACTAAATTTAGTAAAATTGTTAAAAATATCATTATTTTTAGAATAAACATAGTTAACAGAAAAAATAAGCAACTGTATAATATATAAATAATAAACAAATTAAATTAATTATAATTTACATATATGTTTAAAAGTTGACAGCTTACTTTTTATAAAAACACAGTTAACACATCAAAACAATATGAAAACTAACTAACTTTGAACGGCCAGTAACTGTATTTGCTATAGTTCTCAAAATATTTGGAGGTTTTATCATTTCCTTCAATATATTCGATTCAGTAGCTAATGGAAATCCATTGTCTAACATTTCATCCAAAAGCTAAAGAAATAGAAAAAAATTATTTAAAAAAAAAAAAAAAAAAAAAAAAAAAAAACTAATATTGTTACAAATTTTTAACATTGGGTGCCTTTATAATGATTTTTTTAAAATTTGAAAATATAAATAAAGATATTTTTAAATTGATACTTTTTACATTTAAATAAAAGTCCTATTTACTACTGATAATCATCACAAAATTATATTGTTTGAAATTGTTTAGTTTAGATAATTTGAATTAATAGAAATAGAACAACAGTAATGTAGACATCACTAAAAACAGAGGCAACTTTGTAATAATTTCTCTAACAAAAATATATAAAATATATACACTGGCCATTGAATTAAAAAAGCCAAAATCAATATTTTATTACACAACTTTTTGCATGGATTACAGCTCTTATTCACTCCGGCATCAAGTCTATGCTTTTGGAGTGGATTTATGTCCACAAAATATCATGCATTTGCCATGCAGTTTTTACAACTTAAAAATTAGATGAAAGAGTAAAGTGCTTTTAAAGGCATCTTTTCCCCACATCCACACAATTTCAACAGGGTTAAGACCCAGGCTCTGCATTCACCAGGGGAGGTGTTGGTCTGATTAATGTTTAGCAAATCAAATTCGGTCACTTCTAGCATAAAGTATAGTTGAAATATTTTCCATAAAGTATCAGTTAAAATCAGAGTAAAAATGCAACATTTAAAGTGCATTTGATCTGCCAATATACGTCAAAAGATCTCACAATTGTTTACTTTTGTGGGATACCAAGGCACTATTTTCATGTCAATAGAATATGTTCCATATGATATTTTCACGAGCCAAAAATAGAAAAACTAAAATTAGCTGGCCAATATAAATTTTTTATAAAATTTTAAAAGTATTACAATTTAAATATGTTAATAAGATGAATGAAATTGAGCTTTCATTTTTAAAATTTCATCATATTGAGATTCAAAGTATGATGTACTGGTTCTAAGGAACGAGGCTAAATGTTCATCTGTCAGTCTACATCTGGAATTATTCTTTCTATTGTTCATAGTTGAAAACACTTTTTCACATATATAAGATGAAGCAAACATATCACTGAATATTAGGGCATGAGATGTAGACTTAAATTTTGGAAACTTACTTTTTATAATGATTCGTAAAACTCTAACTTTGGCATATTCAGAGACAACTGCTTGAGACGATTGTTAGAGTGCAACTAAATTTTAATTCAAGCTGAAAATCTGACCTCACTGCTTCACAATTTAAGTTAAAAGGCATGCTAAAAAATATCCAATTCTGTTTTAATTGCATTGAAATCTGCATTGAAACTCAAAATGCAGTTCTTACCAACCATCCTAATAATTTTGTTAAGTTTATCTTCATTTACTGAGAGTATTGAATTTAACCTCAGAAAATGAAACCAGTCGTTCTTAGACAGCCCAGCAAACAGATTAAGTTTTAGTTAAAAAGCTTTGACATGGGCCCAGATAATGTTGATAAATTGATTTTTCCCTTTTTTGGTTGGTTGGTCAGTTGGTTGGGTTTTGTGGTACAAGATCCAAAAAGGACACACTGCAACAAACATTAGATTTTTCCCTTGCAACTTGACATTCAAGTTGAATGTTTCATATGGAAGAATGACACCATGTTGTCTTTCAGCTGGCAAATTCGTTCGAAAACACATCCTGCACTTAGTTACCTTACTTTTGCATAATATATTAATTACATCAGAGTATGGGACAAATTTCAGATTGCATGAAATGAAGAAAATCTTGAAATTGCCTGTGAATAAGCCCATGATATTGAATAGTATTTACAATTTTCATGACTGCATCAAGCAAGTTTCAAATCAAAGCAAATTTACATAGCACATCTTGATTCATAACACAATCTAGAAAACAACAGTATTCCTGGGATATTTTTGATCTAAGAGTCTAAGAAATTCAGATTTTTTCCTGTCATATTTGGTTTTCCATGGATCTTAATATTACATATACTTGCTATAGGCACTTTCAAAATTAAAACCCTTTCCTGAAATTCATGAAAAATATCACTCCATTGTAGTTTTCTTCAAAAAATGTATGCATATCATTTCCTTGGTAATTTCAAAGTTCGAATCAACTCCTCTTATAAATAATATTAACTAAGCAATATCAGTTATATCAGTGCTCTCATCTATAGCTATGGAGCAAAATGGTCCTTTCATCTATAGCTGGCAAATTTTTTACTCTAATTGTGACGTTAAATTTTTAACGATATCTTTTGGTGACTTCTGTTTAGAATAAAATAGTGACATGTATTCTAGAAGTCACCATTTTTCCATTTTTCAGGATAAGCTTATTGTCTTAAAATTAGTTTTATTGTCTGGACATAACAAACTTAAAGCCAGCATTGTTTAAAGAATTTCCCATCACTGAGTGCTTTATTGTTTTTAGCAATATGTAACTTGCAAGGCTACAATGTAACTTGCATGCCTTGCTGCTTCATTGATACTGTTTACCTTTTTGAACAATTTGGTCAGTCTGATAATTTTTTACAAGGATCTGCCTTTTGTTTTCTTTCATATTCAGACATTGCTTCAGAATTGGAATTCTTGTGATTTAATGTGAAATAATGAGAAATGTTATATTCTCTGAAAACTGAGGCAGCTTCAGTGCAAATGACACACTGATTCATCCTTTATAAGTGAACAAAAACTATTTCTAGGTCCATTCATAATTAAAGAGCACAGCACTCTGAATCAATTTTATGTTTTTAGCAACCATTTTGGAGTTGAAATATTTTACGAATAACCTAATCAAACTATACTTATTATAATTTTACAACTATTCACAATGATGCTATATGTCAGCAATTTTTCCATGTGCATTCAATAATATTAGAATTCACTCCGAAAGAAAAAGTCACTGTCAAGTGAAGATCAATCAAGTGGATGGAGCTTACAATGCACAATGTATCACATGTGAGGTCCAATTCACTTACATTGGATTCCCATATGTCTGCTTCACAAGAAAGAAATAATGCTTGTTTGTGCATTCTACACTTATAATTAACAAAGAACTTCAGCTTCTAACACTTTACAGATGAAAACTTTTGTCTATCTCTGTCGCTTTATGTTTTGTAGAACAAAAATAGAAGTAGAAAGATTATCAGTCCATTGAAAAAAAGTAGAAAAGGAGATGGATATATAATTCTTTTAATTTGCCTCTGACTGGCAAAATAAAATCCTATCAACAGGCCAGATAGAACCTTCTACCAGAGTTGGCCTGTGGGCCATAATTTGCATATTCTTATGCAAGTGAAAAAACAATGGTAAGTTTGGAATCACACATTTTTTCTTGAAAAAGAATAAAACTAACATTCTGCCAATATATCAATTTCATATTGTCCTTATTTCAAATGAATCAATAGATAAAAATTATTAAAATATGACTTTTTAGATAATTTTAAAAAAGTTATCATTTTAAAATTATCAATAGCTTTTCAGATTATTTTAACTTTAACTGTTTGAAAATTAAAAATAAGTATCTTTGAAAAATAAAATTTGAGTAAATGAAATTTATCAAAAAATTATAATTAAATATTTTAGAAACAATACTTTAATTCATATTACATGGTTTTTAAATTTATCATCTACATTAAATTATAAATAAATTCAATAGTAATTGATATTCCGAGTATTCTTTGTGTATTTCATTATGACATACCTCATAAACAACTACATAATGTTCCTTAATTAAAGTCTCTGTGCAATCTCCAAAATAGTCTTCAAAGGTATCCACAACTCTGTGTAAAAATTCTATCACAAAAAGAGGTGACACTGGAAAAAAGATGACTATTAATTTACAAACTATAAAATGTGAAATGACAATATTTCAGAACAGTTGATTAAATTGCATTTCTTTATATAATTTAATGCATCATAAATATTTATAATATAATCTCTAGAGAAATTTTTTATAAAATGTGAGAAGAAATAAAATATAAATCAATGTTTAAGAATAAAATGATGTAGTTTTTATTTACAAAATAAGGTTTTAATACAATTTTAAAAGCATAAGTCAATATTAAATAGCCTGCAAAATCTTCAGCGAAATATTAATTTAATAATATATGAAAAAAATGAACTCTTTCTACTCATATTTTTATAGATTTTTTAAATTAATAAATAAAATATTTAAAACATTAATGTTTTTACAATAAAATTTCCTTTCTTATTTTAAAAGCCTTAATTTAATTAAAAATTAGGTTAGAATTTAAAAAGTTCTGAAAGTTTTACATTCTTAAACTATAGGAATTTTGTTAATTATAATTTTTGAAATTATGAGTAAAATTTTTAATGTGTATCTGCTTTTGACTTTATGTTTAAAATAAGTTAAAATATTTGTTCAGTTAAAAACTTAAATTAACAATTATAGCCACGAACAAAGATATTTACCAAAGTAAAATTATAAGAATGCTTATGGATGTCAAAAAAACATGAATTAATGAAAAAAGTGTAGTGAACAATTAGACTGCGTACAACACATTTTTTAACAGTAAAAAGTTAGATTATAATTACAATAGCCAAGCTCTATTTTTTAATAAGTCAACCAGAACATCAAAATGCCTTTTCAAATCATTAAAATAAATTATTATAAAAACACTTAAAGAGTCAAGGCTTACAAAAACTCAAGGTATATATAGTGAAGTTCAATAAAAAAAAAATCAGGAACAATAACTAGTGGTATATGGCTTTTAACAAACACATCAGTTGATAGGATTTGGTCCAGAATAATTTAATGATAAAAAAATGAAATACAAAATGCATTAAATATTAAAGTCAAAACATTGAAGAATTTATCAAACTTTTTATTTGTAGAAAACAAGAGACAAGTGAGACAAGTACAATATATCAAATGTTTAAATAAGAAAAAGTAATTCTAGATTAAGTTTTTTTATTTCTTAATGTTTTAAATTAAAATTTTAATTGCTATTATGATATGCAATATATTTAATATTGTTTCTTCATTAATTTCTTTTATCATTATATAACTGACATTTATTTGTAGTAATGGTTTTTAGCATTCAACAGTGAGTTTGCCTTTCTGGTATAAAGCAGAATAATTCCTGGATTTCTTTGTGATTTTGCAAACTTTTATTTATACTATAAATATTTAAGTGCTCAAATGTGCAAATATTATAAATTGAAATTTGATTTCAAGCTCAGAAAAGATTTCTTTCTTCGCATAATAGTTCTAGGTGGGCCCTGGCCTTCTCAAGAATTTTTCTCCAGGCTTATCAATTTTTGGCCATGATCTTAGAATTGGTCCCTGTTAAAATGACGAGATCTTTTTCTAGACAGTCAGCCCATCTAAGTAAGAAAGAAATTCTAAATTCTTGCTAAGTAAGTAGGAAATTCAGTTGATATAGTTAAAATGTGGACATTCAATACTTACAAGTGGATAAGTTGTCGAAGAGGATTTGACAAAAATTATATTCAAATATAGAAATATAATGATTCTGAAAATAAAAATGTAGAAAACAGAACTAAACTCCGAAAAAAAGTCAGAAAAAAGTAAGCTTAATTGAAAATCTCAAATAATTTTTTATGAATATAGACACACTCACTGAAAGAGACCAAATGTAAGAATGGGGTTGTAAAATTGTGTATTTTCAAACCAGAAAATCTACAATCACATTATAGAAACTAGCAAAATACTTAAAATCACAGATTTTTCAAAAAAGATTGAAAATGGGGGGGGAAAGTATGGATGTTAAACCGATTGTTTGATTACACTGAATAGTAATAAGAAAGAAAATTGATTAGATAAGTAAAAATAACATTAAATGAAATCATATTTCTTACTTTTTAATTTTGTATCATACATATATTTTGATAAAAATCAATTTACTAATGACGAATTTAAAAAATGAATAATTTTCAATAAATTTTAAGAATGTATATCCATTTTTCCCAACTGTTTATCTTGTTATACAGGAGCTGATAAGTAAAAGATTGGCTTGAGTAAAAATTTTGTAAACAAAGAAAGGGGAGTTCGTAAAGAAGTTTAAGAAATGCAATTTTTACAATTAGAGTTTTATTTAAGTTTTCCAGAGTCAAATCTTAATGTTATTTTTTGAGACTTCTTACGATTTTTTAGAAATGCATTAATATGAAAATAAAATATGAATTAGATTAAAAAAATTTAAATAAAGCTTTTTTTTTTTTTTTTTTTTTTTTTTTTAGAAGCCTAGAAATTTTACCAATATGTTAATTATTTTCTATAAATGTATCTAAAATGAGTAAAAATTTATGTTACTTGATATTGAGCATATTACTGAGCTTAAAAGATAACAATAATGTTGAAGTGTCACTGTAACGATATTATGATTTTAACAGCAATATCTAATAATATTTTGATATCAATTAATAAAAGAATTGATTATATTTATTGTTTCAATCCTAATCTTCATTACCATTTTTAAATTTCATACCTTCTGAAGTAGTGACAGCAACAAAAAATATATTGCACCTATATATACTAATCAAATAATGATGAGGTGTAGCAATGATTGGTTGTATATCTTCAGGAGATGAAGCTTTGCGTTGAACATCAAAAAAATAATCACACACAGATCGATGAATGACACTTTTCCAATGCTTTTCCATAAAAACATCTCTGAAACAATAAACAAGGGAAAACATTAAATTTAGCACACACTTAACTTCAAATCTAAATGAAGGTAAATTTGATAAACACATTATTGCTTTTAAAACGTCTAAACAAAACAATCGGTTTTTCAAAATAATATTTAATTTATTCCAATTTTAATATCACAAATAAAATAGAAATTAGGTGTAGAAAATTACTTGTTCTAATATAATTTTTTAGAAACTAATTTTTTTATCCATATTGAGTTAAAATGAATGCTTTATAAAAAGCAATAAAAAAATAAATACTTTGTTTAGTAATAAAATTAATTATGTGCTTAGGTATAATTTAAATTTATTTAAAATACAAAAAAATTAATACTCATGTGATTAGTAATTAAGTAATAAGCATAATTGACATTAATTACAAATAAAAATCTGCTTTTTATAGAAAAAACTAACACTAACATAGATATAAAAGCAATCTTTAAAAGACTAAAAAAACCTTCAAAGTCTGAATCACAACAAAAAAATAAGTTTCAATTATTAAAAATATTTTAAAATCAAAACAATTCATTTAATGTATCTTAAGCAGTCTATTTGTTACTGAGATATGCATGTTTATTCCAATAATAATTTTTATTAGTTCACATAAACTTCCATTGGAAAAGGAAAAGAATTCATAAATAAACTTTAGTTGAAAAGAAATGAAATTCATAATATAATGAATTTTTAGATTATAATGAATATAGACAATTTTTAGAATTTATTAATTTTATGTTAAAAATATAAATTCAGTTTGTTCTAATTTATCTTAAAAATAAAAACTGCTATTACTGAAAATCAGAATTTTTTATATGATTTATAGTGAAAAGAAAAAATGAAAATGTTACAATAATATAATCTTAATTAGTTGATTTACTGCATAATGGTCACAGTTTGTTCATGAGGCCTAATTTGAACAAGATGCACCACTCCAAGCAAATTACTAACTACTACTAATAACCAGACTTGAAATTGAACAACAAACACAAACTGTTGAATTGAAACCAAGAATATTGTCCATTCAGTAAGCAGCTTGGAATTTATGTTCATCAAGTTAATTGCAAGACTTATGAATAAATATGGTACTTACATATTATCTCATTATTTTGTAAAAAAAATATGTCACTAAATGTTGTGGTTTAATGCAAAATGTCTTGGCTTAGTTTATAAAATCTCATTTGATATTAATAAGAATGTTCCAAAACTTTTATTTTAAATGTAAGAGTAAAAACCAAAGCAGTTGATTTATATCTTCAATGAAAATAGATAAAAACTTTAATTTTAATTCTTACTTCAATTTTGTCTGTGATCCTGTTACAATGCTGAAATGTAATGATAAATTTAAATTCTATATGAGCTAAATATAAAAAATATAATGAGTAAATGTAAAATAGCTCAGGTAGTACAGTCACTAAAATAGAACATTTAGAGCTGTTATTTTTTTCCATACAAATGGTCGAGAAGATAATGAGCATATGCCATAAATTAAATATAGTATATAAAGAAATATTTATATTTTAAATTACTTTTAAAAAATATGACAATTTTTCATTTTGAGAGGTTATAAAACAATCATAAAAAATTGCCCTGGTTGGGATAAATAATCGTCCACATTATGAGGTAACAATCCTCGACCACATACATGGAACTCATTTTTTTTTTTTTTTTTTTTTTTTTTTGTAGCTCAGAGTGTTTCAAATTTTCATGGTTCATAATCATTGCTATTGATTTTTGCTTTCTATTTCTTTGTTGCTTTTGCCATTTCTATTTTGCTTGCCAAAGATTTCTCTTTAAAGAAATTGCATATTAAGGAGTCTGCAGCAAATTTATTTCAACAAGAATATTTTTAAAACTAAAAATTAATATTTTCTTGACTAGTTTTTGTTAATTTGATTAATAAATTTTATCAATTTTCTAAAAGGAAAAATACAGAAAATATTAATATATAATCCTTTCTAAAAAAACTACTGTTTTATTTTCAATCTGTTATTGAATTCAATTTTCAGATTTTTTAAATTGATAAATATTTTATTTTCAATCCTATTGTCAAGTTTAATATCAATTAAATTGTTAGATTAGAATTTTTTTAGTTTCTAACTACTTTCAAATAAATAAACTAGACAACAAACATTTTATTTGTCCCAAACAAAATCGCATCAAAGAGCTGATGACATCTACGAACTCTTCCTTCAAAATAAAGTTTCTTACATTAATTTTCATTACAATAGTACTTCCAGCATCAAAATTTAAAATGAAATAACTGTATTAAATTGAGAAGCGAAGACGTCCTTTAGTCATCAATCTTTATAAATTAAATACCCGTATCAAAGAAGTGAATTTTCATTTCTTATTTTTATTATTGAAATCAGATATTACTGATACCTGATTTCAATTCATTATTTATTCTTAAACTTTGAAATAAACACAATACAAACTAATGCTAATTTAATATAAATGCCCATCTTTACATTTTTGTATCTAAAAATTATTTACTACTTTCTAAAGAAATTAATAATTTTGTTAGAGTTAAGGATATCAGTACTATTTAATTAAAATAAAATAACATGAAATTAGGGGATAGCAAAATAAATTAATATTAACCCAGACTGATTTATGATGAAAAGACTGTGAATCATTTTATGTTAAATATGTTCACAATTTAAAAAAGAAAAGTAAAAGCAGAAAAAACTGCTAATTTTATTTAACATAAAACAGTTTACAGCAGACGAAATTGTTTACATCACAAGAGACAAACACATATTCCACTCAGAAATAGTATTAACCAAAATTCATAAAAAAAATTGTTATTATCTAGTATGTAATTATATCTTTTTAATAATTCAAGAAAATTTAAATTATAAATAATGAATATTTATACAAGCAGAATTGTCGAAATAAAGATAATTTTTAAAAAAATAAATAAATAAACCATTTATATTCACATGGCAATAGCTTATATCTGTGATTGCCGGTAGGTATGTACGTTGCCTTGTCAACTGGGCTAAGCATCTTTGTTTCGTTATATAACTTTAAATTATTTTCCGCGCCGAAATATACGTCCAAAATTTTTAATTAATTGTATGTATAAAGTGAGTGTTATTTAATATGATTTATAGAATTTAATTTTGAAATTAAATTTATTATATATTTTTAATTATAAATATATTTACGTATAAGTTTAATATAAATTTAATAAGTTTATTTATAAACTTTATTTAATTATAAATTTAACAAATTCATTGTTCTCAAATAAAATATTTATTTAAACCATTTTTGTAGAAAAATTTTTTAATTAACATTTTATTTCTTGTGTCTATTTTTTTACCCGTTTCTATTTTAAATATCAGTCTATTCATTTTGATAGTTTTGTTTCTGGTTTCACATCACTTAATAATTTTTTATGATACTTGAAATGATGGTTTTTAAAATTTTTTTTGTATTGCTTATATCATTTTAATAAATCTTGCTCTTTTTATGTACTTTTGTCAATTGTTTTCGTTTCAAAATTTGACATTCACATTATATTTTGCATAATTTCTAAAAATAATTTACCGCATTATATAATAATTCAATTTTTTTTTTTTCTTTTTGCTTTGACGTAATACCAAATGTTATTACCGACCTCAAACTGAGGTTACAAATTGGAACCTTTACAATTAAATGTATGGTCTTGTTTTTCGATTTATGAAACTGGCTCTAAAAAATTCTATTTGGATTAGATTTACTGCACTTTCACCCTTGGTGCAATTTTTCACATTTAGCAATAAATAACATTTTCTGGCAACCCCTTTTTTTTTGCACAGGCAATATTTCTCAATATTCTGTTTTTTTTTTTTTTTTTTTTTTTTTTTTTTAAAGATCTCACTTGTGCAAAATAACGAGATTTTTGGTGAAATTTTGAGAAAAATCACCAAGGATGACCGTACAGTAAATTTTTATGGCACTATTTATATGGTTGGGGCTCTGGGAGGGGTTGTTGCAAATCTACAAGTGAAAATGTGCTTTAGGTCCCCTACTTGGCGCGTTTTCAAAATCGCCCATGCCATAGCGAAAATTCTACCGCTATTTCAAAAAAAAGAGTAATTAATGAGCCTGCTCAAAAAAGCGCTTCAAATTCGCGAGTTGGCGAAGTAGGGGACCTGAAGCGCAATTTAACCATGAAAAACTACTAAAAGTGGAAATTAACACAAAATTCACAAAAAAGAAATGTAAAAAGTCAAATACAGTAAAAATACATTTCACTTACATTAATAACCAGCATATCTATAATTTTAAATTAACTTCTATTAGTTTTAATAGATCAATTTTAATTTTTTATAAAACAATTAAATTTTAATTTCTGTTATTTTAATTTATTGAATTGTTTGTATAAGGTTTTTGAAATTTTACACTTGTAGTAGAATTTTAAACAAAAAAATCAAGATAGCATTTTTTTAAATGAAGCATAAAAACAGTTAGCAATATTAAATGAAGAAATTAAACATTAATATTTAATAGCTGTATAGTATCAAAGAAGTATGAAAAAATACCTTTTAATAAAAAATTATATAATGAATTTAGACTTTCTTGACAATGACTACTTAAATGTAATTTTTACTTGTTGTATATGTCTAATGTACTAAAATTTTAGCCAAACATATAGTTTTTTTTTACTTAAAAAAAAGCGCTCCAAATTAAGTTTTGATTTCTTGTTAAAATAGAAAAATAGTATGACTTTTGTGCACTCAGTTAATAACATAAAAAAATGAATTAATTTATAAGTATTTAAATAATGTTTTTTAGTTAATAAGTATCACTGAAATAATACTACAGTCTCAATATTTTAAAATCAAACTAAATTTATGACAAAAATATGAATTAATTAAACACATACATAATTCAATACCTTAACTAGCTGTTAATAAATATTAAATATAATCCCCCATTTTTCAATCACTTTGTATTATTATTAAATTTCAAATGCTATAATAATTTTAAATTACATATGAATGGAATTCCTTATTAATTAAAAATTATGTCAATATATAAGTAAATAAAAAGCAAAATCAAGATTAAATTCATGAAGAAATTTATTCTAAGTATTTCACACATGTGATCGAAATTTCTTACATGTTTCGGTAAAAACCTAGGTAACTGTATAAGTTTGGAACGATTTCCAATTTTCACACCAAGTGTTGCCAGTATTTCACCAACCTAAATTATGCAATATGAATACCTATTGTGCTTAAAATTCAACTTTGCTAACGCGTCTTATTTTAAATTTCTAATATCAAAATATTAAATATTTCATTACATACTATAGAAATATTAAAACACTAATAACTAGAAACTAATGTCACAAAGATTACAATTTACAAGAATGCAATTTACTCTGTTGTTAATGTTTGGTTCTGAGTCCTGTTCTTTTTAATATCATGATCAATGATATTGTTGATCAAATTATGAATTCTCAGGCTGTGTACAGGCCCTTCTCTTTGCTGATGACCTTGTTTTATAGACATCTGACTGAATTACCAAAGTTATCCAGAATGTGCTTAATGCTGCCCTGGAAAGACCCTTGATTAGATTGGGAAAAAAATTAGATGATTGTAAATATAAATAAGACAATTTTTCATTTTTTTATATTTAATGCAAAACCTAAAGTGATAAAACTTTTATATGGTAATCAACAACTCCTGAGAATTCAAAAGGCTACTTATCTGGGTATTGTTTTGGACTCCCTGCTAAGTTGTTGTAGACAGGCTGATAGATTGCTGAATATTGAAAGTACGAGAAATAAAATACTTAAAATGCTGACTGGTGTTAAATAGTGTATGACTCAAGATCTACTCTGTACTACCTATACATTAGTCTACTATTGAATATAATAGCGAGCTTCTCATTACTTCTTCTGAATCAACCCAAAGGGTAGGGTTGAGACAAAACCTAGGGCTTAGATTACCTAAAATAATGTCGTCAGAATTATCACTGGTGGAGCTTTCTCTACCCCTGTCCCAGCCATGCAGATACAAACAAGTATTGAGCCTTTGACCCATCATAGGAAAATAAATGCTCTCCAATCGGTTGAGAGATTGATGTGACGTGGTGATTTCTGGAATACCTATAAACCCACAGATCTCAGTTTGAAATCCTAACCTACCATCTTACATTCCGCAAAAGAGAATCTACTGATGCTCTTGATATTCCTGTTTTTTATAGAAATCTCCTTCCCTGAGTTGGAAATTATCTCAGACATTTAAACTCGTCTCAATGTAATTTAGACTTAGTTTTGCCAGTGTTTAAAAAGTCTTACATTGCGAAAGAATTAAGGACTGCTGCCTTGGCCACCACTGGTGACAGATATCTGGTATCAGATTGGTTGCAATTCTATATAGATGGTTCTGCTATTGGTACTGATCGTAATGCTGGCACTAGTGCTTACTCTTGTAACTTTAGCCTTAGTGTCTTTTGGTGCAAATTGCACGAACTATGAGGATGAAGTCACTGTTGTTCATATGGCTTTGACTGAAATTGGAAGAAGTGATGATCTAAATATTGTGATATTTTTTTATTCACAGTCCTCTGTAAAAGCTATCACTTCCATCATGCTATCTAACAAGGAACCAGTCGATAGCTGCCAACTTGCAATTGATGCTTTCATGAATATGGGATGAAATGTTCTCCTGCTGTGGAATTGCAAGAAATGAAATTGCATGGCTATGAATGGCTTCAATCTCCCACAACCTGATTCACCTGTTCACTATCACAGTGTTAAAAGAGTCCTTGATACTAGATTTAAAGTGCATCTTAGAGGGGTTTTTATGAATTTTGTGGAGAGAAAGAGTTAGAGTGACTTGATGGAAAATCCTACGTCTCATGACCCATCCAGAGCTGTTGGTGTGGCCAACTTTAGAATTACAGGACATGACTTCCTTTTAAAACATTTACACGGGTCTGGTTTGGCAGACACCCCGACTTGCCCACTATGCAATGCCTTTGACATGTCTGGATATCACTTGATCATTTCTTCTGGACTTAGTGACATAGCAGCAGTCAATTCTTCTCATTTTATTTGTCTGTCGAAACGCTATTGGGCTGCCTGTCTCACACTAAGGGCAGTCAGGCCAAGATCTGGTGTAGGTTAAAAAAAATTACTTTTTTATACCATTATTTTTCATTTCTCCCAAAATTTTAAGTACTCTGTGCAGTCTGATTTTACAACTTTTATACATAAAAGGACAGCTAGTAAATCTCCCTCTACTGCCCAATGAAAATATGGTTGGGTGAAAGTTGAATGCTTGAAACTGTAAAAAAAGAAATCTATGGTACGACTGCTGGATCATAACCTTATTCTGAGACATTCACTCTCATGATACAACAAATGTGCCATTGGAAGGAAAAAGTTAAGAATGCTGCTACAAAAAAATAGTTCTTTAAAATATGAGTTTATGTTTTAATGTGTTTCTGTATAAAATGTTTCTTAATAAATATTTTATGTTTATGTTATTATGAAATTTACGTTAATTTATGTTAATATATGAAATTTATGTTATTACAAAGCATTTTATGTTTTAATAATCGTAAAATGTTTCTTATTAATTATTTAATTTTAACTAGTTGTCTCAATTTATGTAATAAAAGCATAATTTAATTTAAAAGCAATCATTCTAGAGCAGTACTATGAAATCAGGCTTAAAAATTATTCTTCATTCTAAAAAAATTAAGAGTTAAAAAAATCTTTGAATGTTATAAATTTATTCAATAAAAAATAAAAAAATACCATTACATAAAATAATATGTAAGAAATTCATTATAAAAATAAGTTATTTAAATATAAATAAGCTCTCATTTTAATAAAGAACTATTTTTTAAAACAATATATATGTCATGTTTATAAATATATGATATATATAAAAATATATGATGTTTGATGAGGAGATTAGTGACAGATTTGTCCATACAGCTGTATAAGAATTCCTCTGAAATCTGGGTTTGATATAGATTAAATTCTCCTTGGTTTCATAAAAAAATTTGACAATAACATTTAATTTCTGGTAACAATGGAATTTTAAATGCTATAATTAACTTAGTTTTAGGATCCATTTTGTTACTAAAATTTTGGTACCTATTGTGGCATTAAAAAAATAGCCGAAATATCAAGGGCTACCCTGCAGTAAACTTATACCTAATATTTGTTACAACTAACAATAACTGTATCTTTATATTCAATGTTTTGTAGCTTAAAAATATCTAATTAGTGATATTTGTGTTGCCAAAATAGATTAATACCTTTCATTTAATTTAGTTCTTATAATTTTAGTCAAAAGTGCCGATGTCTTGATTTTCAAGCATTTATATCTGAGCAAATGGTCAAATTTCTAATGAAAAATCTTGTCATACTCTTGATATTTCCCGAAATAATATTAGATATTTAGTCATGCTAACTTTTAAACTTGAATATTTTTAATTTAAGTAAAACAAGTAATTTTTTAGTTTTTACAGATGAATTGAAGGGTATAAATGCATAATTGGAAATAAAGTTAAGTGTAAAAAAAGAATTTTTTTTGTATATATTAAGTAAACAGGCTTCATTTTAAATATTGTGAATTAATTTGATAAATCAAGGCAATAAGGCTTAAAAATTAACTTTAATTTTGTATATATATATATATAATTTAAGGGACACAGCATCTATGTGTAATCCATCATGCCAATTTCTAAGTTGATGATTTTTTTGGCAGATTTCCTTGTTTATTTTGCAACATGGCTTGTCATAGGGATGGAAAATAATTAAAATTACGTAGAAAATTCTTTTTTGGAAAATTTAATATTTATTTCACCACAAAGAAACTCAGAACATTTTGTTGCGTCTTCTAATTTTAATTAATTTTCTTATATTTTCTTTTCTTAAAATCTTAATATTTCAAATATATATATATATATATTTATGTTTTGTATTTAATAGATATAAGTTTAATATTTAGATGTATAACATTTTTTTTAAGAATTGATTATGTCACAATTATGGTATCTTTGCGACATTATGTCATAATTACATTATTTTGGCATGATGGATTATATGACAGCTGTGCCCAAAAAAAGTATGTAAACTAGCTACTTTTAATTAATAAATGTCCCTTTCCTGATTTCTGATAAAGTTAGGCAGAAATTTTAATCATACATCATTTTAAAAGTTTCATAAATTATATAATGCAAATTCAAAAAATGTGAAAATATTTATATAAACAGGATATTCTATAATCAAGAGTTTTAATTTTTTAAACATGAATAATTTACAGTTAATAATATATTCTTTTAGGTTTTATACTTTGCTACAAAAAAATTTTTATTTCCTTTATCTTGTGGAAGATTTATTATGTCTGCTGGAAAACACAACATTTCTGGAGATGAAAAAGCTGTAAAAAAACAGAAAACAGATGAAACTATTCAAAAGAACTCAGAATTTTTGAATGAAATTATAAATGAACGATTGGCCTGTGCTTCATCTGTTAAGGATTTCAAATTTAATAAAAAGAGGGTGAGAGTCCTTTCTTCTGAAAAAGATATTCCAGATCATGCAAAATGCATCGTATATTGGATGTCTCGGGATCAACGTGTTCAAGGTATATTTTCAATCCTTGTTATAATTGCTGTTAATTACTAAGTTATTAGTTTATAATTTTTTTATAAATTGCAGACACTTTTCTTATAACAATGTAAAATTTAAAACTTTTCTTTAAATTATTTTCTAATAAATATGTATTTTTTTTATTTATTTATTTTTTTTAATGTAAACTTTTATATTTCTGTCTATCTCACTTGTGAATTCAGTGGAGCCAAAAAATTTTAATTTCTACTGACCTTAAGTAGCAGAAAGCTAAACTGCTTACTTAGTTGTCAGCATTCTTCTCTTTATTTGAATATCTTGTGAATGTGATTCTAAGCTTGAGCATAAATATTGTAATATTTAGGGATAAACAAACCTTAATTGAATTAGCTATTGTGTGTAAAAAGTGACTGCAACAGTCCTACCAAATAACATATTGAAGAATTGATAAATACACTATTATATACACTCAGTTGTGTATATTGCAAAAGACTTATTTTAAATTTCCAGTAGCAGATTTTTTAAGGCATAAGAGATTAGATTAATTTTAATATGTAAAAAAGACAATGAAATTTTGAAGTAAAGTTACATTGAAAGAAATAACAATTATTTAAATTTTATATTCAGTAGTGCCTTGATGCTTGTGGTTGCCTTAGGAATACTCTGTGAGTGAATTTTATTAACATTCTTTAATTATTCTCTATCTGAAAATCTTATCCCTAGAGCCTTCATAGATGCTCTTATACCTGAATTATTTTACCATGAAGATTCATCATTGGAATACAACTCAAAGTAGAAAGGGACTTACAAGAGGACCTATAGGGGCATTCAATTTTGCCAATAAAAGTATTTTTGTATATTTCCTTTTTTAGAACTTCACATCAACACAATCATTTAGACAAAAATTCTGGTATTACTGATATTGTAAATGGGAAATTTAATACAATAACTATCAATGAAAAAATAAAGTTATGTATCAAATAAAGTGCAACTTTTTCATTTTTCAATATTTTTTAAGTTAAAAAATACAATTTTACAAAAGCAAACAAAAAAATAATGAAGTCATTAATTGTGGAATTAATGAAATCTTGAGTGCATATAATTATTATTTTTCTGTTCAAAAGGCCTAATGTAAAGAGAAAAGATGCTACTTTTATCATACCCCATAAGAATAAAAACATAAATTTATTAGAATTTTTGCTTATAAAAACACTCAATATGTTCTAATAATAAATGATACTAAAAATAATACAAAATTATTAGTAATTTTAGAACATTTTGTGTTTTAATAATAATGTATATTTTTCATGATTTAATTTATTGTCTTCTTATTTGATTGTACTTCTTATTTTTTTTAATTCAATTTAAAGTTGTATATTTCTTTGTGTAACATTTTTTCTATGTTATGGACATTATGTAATACATTTAGTGTTAAATTAAGTCATATTGAAAAATTATTAAAATAAATTTTGTATGAGCATTATAAATATTTGTTTATGAAATTTACATTTTATTTCTTTTTATCTCTATATTTAGATAACTGGGCATTTCTTTATGCTCAATCTTTAGCTTTCAAAGTTGATTTACCTCTTTGTGTGTGTTTTTGCCTTGTTCCAAAGTTCTTAGATGCTACCATTCGTCATTATCGCTTCCTGTTAAAAGGTCTAAAAGAAGTGTCAGAAGTATATAATATTTTTATTTTTAATACTTGTGAATTAAGATATTTAATATTTATATGTCATTTATGATGGAAATCATAGATATATAGTTTACTAAATTGTTAGTAAATGAGAAATTAATGTATTGATTATTTAACAAAATAAATTAATTGTGGTTTCATTCTTACAGGAATGTAAATCACTCAATATTCATTTTCACCTACTATTTGGAGAAGCTAAAGATGCTTTGCCTCTATTTGTAAAAACCAACAATGTTGGTGCCGTTGTAACTGATTTTAGTCCTTTAAGAGTTCCAAGGAAATGGGTGTCAGATATTGTTTCAAAATTACCAAGTCATATCCCTTTTTGTCAAGTAAGAATGCTTAATATAAGTTTCTTAGATTCATAATTTCTATAGTAATTATTGAAGGAATTTCAATAAATGATTTATTTTCCTTAGAATCAACAATTTTTAAAAGGTAGGTTGGTTATTTGGGTTTTGTGGTGCAAGGTCCAAAATTAAACAAGCTACACCACAATTTTTAGAAAAATTAATTATGTATCTTTGAATGCTAATTTTATTTTACTAAATAATTTTTGTAATATTATTGAAGACTTTGTGTGATATTCATTGTTATTTTGAAACAGTATTAATAAACAAGTTACTATTTTTATATTTTCCTTTCTTGGATGTTAATATATTGTGAATATTCAAAAAGATTTACATCAATGTTGAGCTGTCAGGAAACCTATGAAGTGTCAGAACTTCATCAAGATGTTATTTAAGACTTGTAAAAATAGAATTTAACATTGCTAAAACCAGCAAATCATGTCCAGACAGATAAATTCCTTATTTGTTAGCAGGAGTTATTGCAAATTTTCTGAGTTTCCTCATAGTGATGCCCATTAATTTTTAAAAATTATTTTGCAGACCATAATTCTATGGATGTCATGGGAAAACTTTACTATTAAAGGAAAAAGTTTTGACTCTTATATATAAGGTTATTTTTATTATTTAATCTATATCACTATTATTTACCAAATTTTTATTGTAAATTTAATAAATATTCCTTTTAAAGAATTGTGCTAATTTTGTGAGAAAATTTGTATTTAATACACTCTATCAATAAAATTTGACTAAATCCTACAAGTCAGTACAAATGCCAAATGGGCCAAACATATAAATTACTATGTCAGATCGGAGTCATTAGATTTTGTGATGCATTCAAATGTGTGTGATTCATTTAAAGTTTTAGTAAACCTTCAAGCTTATGCTGTTTTATTTTTTCTAAATTTATGTTTGAAAATTTATAAGTTGATTGGTTTCTTACTATTTAAAAGTTAGATACTATTTGGATATTATAGTTTTGTAAAGTTGTTCAATTCATAATTTGATATTGATTTTTGAAGTTGAATTAATATTTTCAAAAGTTATTTTAGAAATTGAATCTTTAATTTGGAGCTTAAAAAAAATAATGATAAGGTGTCTACTTTTACTTTAAGTTTTATTCAATCCAAATTGCTATTTTATGTACTAAATTGTGTAATTTGCTGTATAATATAAAAACTATTTAGGATAAATATTAGTTTCTTGTTGAATTGTGCTGTTTGATTAATTAAAACTAGAATAATGTGTGTACCAATGTCTGCTTTATTAGAAAGTGAATTTTCATAAAAATGGATATTATTTACATTAGTGATTTAGTTTTATTGCTCAATTCTCCTGTGCTAGTTTGTAATGCATCTGGTGCAATCAGTTACTAACTTACAGTGAAATTAGGTTTCTAGTCTTTAGTTTTGAAACATTTCTTTTGTAAGCAAACATGAAGAAATATTCAATGTTTAAAATCGAAAATAGTGCATAATCGTGATATTTTGCCCTCTCTTCGATTTCAAACATCAAATATAAACAGCTTGAGATTGAGAGCATTTGAAAAATGGATATTATACTGTATTATATCACTTATTATATCACTAACTATTATTGTATACTTATTATATCACTAATTATATCACTTATACTATATATATATAAGTGATATAATTAGGCTAACAGGGTTGTTGGCTTTATCAAGCATCAAATTTTATATTACATTTTATATATAAAATGTATTATATGGTCTATCATCATTTGTTCAGCAATCTCCTAATGCAGAAATCTCAGTCTGTATTCAAAAATCTCTATCAGTAGTTGCATAAAAAGATGATACCAGAGGTTCAGGGATGAAATCTATATTAAGCAATGTTTCAGTTCAAAAGAACAAAACCCTGTTGTGTCTTCAAATTCCTTCTCGAATCCAAATGTAGTTTGTACAAAAGGGGGTGCCATTTGGTAGTCGTATCAATCTTTCCCATATCAATAAGGCTCTATCTTGAAAGATATTCTTTAAGGTTTATTTTTTATTATCATAAGCACTGCATCAATTGGAGTTATTTTGGCAGCCCCTGTGAGGATCTGTAGGGCCTGATTTTGGGCTCTGTCAAGTAATTTAATCACAGATCCAGATGCAGTAATCATAATGGGTAGAATAAATAACTTATAAGTCAAATTTAGGTTTGACTTGAACAGCCCTACCTAGAACCAGCCAGTCTTTTCAAAAGCATTATTTTATTTGAGAGACGATTTATGATATTTGTGGCATGAGATCTCCAAGTTAGTTTTCTATCAAAGGTAACACCTAAATAGTTAAAGCTATAAGCTTCCTGAATGGCATGTCCTCAATATGATTAATGTATATGTAAAGGTTGATGTGTCAAAGAGAAAGTAACTGAAACTGTTTTATTAAGATTAACCTTCATGTTATTTTCTTCGCACCAGTGCTCCAGGACCTCAAGTGTCAGATTCAATCCAGATAACTAGGTCATCGGCATAAAGCAGGCATTTAATATCAGTTATATTCCTGAGTTGGTGTACAAGAGCATTCATGTAGATATTAAAGAGAACTGAACATGTCCTTCTCAATACCAATGAAGACAAACTTCAGAAGTCTATCATTCCAAACAGTGTCATAGGCAGATTTAAGACCAATGAAAACCGCTGAAAGTTTTCGGCTTTTATCCAAAGCATCTTTGATAGACTGACTGAGCAGTGCCATCTGTTGAATGGTAGTTTTAATTGCCTAAATCCAGCCTGTTTTCTGCAAGAGGCTGTTGTTCTTTAAAAACCAGTTAAGTCTTTTAGTTATAATTCTCTCCATGGTTTTTCTCATAATACTTGTAAGTGAGATTGGTCAGTAGTTCTGAAAGTCCTTTGGATGTTTATCCTTTTTGTGTATTGGTATAATTATGGCTCTAAGTCACTGAGAAAGAACAACTACTGAATTCCAAATCAGATTGAAGAACTTTAAAAGAGTGCTCAAGACACAAGTGCCCAGGTTTGTAGGAATTCAGAATGTATGCCATCTTCAGAGGATTTTCCACTCTTAAGGCTACTTACAGCCTGAATGAGCTCTTCTATGGATAGAGATGGGATGAGAGGTTGCCCTCACACCAAAATCTGTAACAAAAGTTTTAATCTCACGTCTCAATAACTTTGAAGTTGTTTTACCATGTTTATTCTTTTGGTGACATTTTGAAGATTGCTTAACAAATGCATTAGCTATATCTGTATCAGAGGACATAGTTTTATTAGCCACTTGAAAAGCTTGTTTAAAAGCCTGCTTGCCTTCATTTTTGATGCTAGAGAGGAAATTATAAAGTCTCCTTCCATCTCTTTGATAATTAATGCTGGATTTAAGGTTATTGAATGATTTTTGCTTTTCAACAAGCACTGTTTTTCTGAAGAGTGATGATTACTTTCTCCCTGCTTGAATATCGAAATGTATGCGAGTTAATTTGGCTTTTCTTCTAAATCTGTTATGCTTAATCTTCATATTTCTGAGCTCTTCCAATCAAAAACATCTATATTTTCTCATCTTTCCCTTTGGTATACTCTGTTTTACACAGTATATAATTTTATCATTAACAAGTTTACTTGGGTGCATGGCAAAATCAATAAGGTTTGGGTGTAATTCTTGCTCTGTCATAGCAATAAAGGTAGTCCAATTAGCTTACTTGAAATTCCAAGAAATTTTAGAATGAGACATGGGCTGCCTTTATTGTGAACCCAGAGAAATTTCTGCTATGATTTGATGGTGAGTGGAGCCCAGGTCATCAATAATAAATCGACTCGAGTGTTCACTAATATCTGAAGTGACCACTAGAAGGTCATGAGGAGTGTATATTCCTTTATAGTAGAGGTAAATCGGAGGGTCCCGTGGCTATAAATTAACCTGAAGGTACTAGAGTTTGGAAGATTCTCTACGCTTTTCCCTGCTTCATTAGAGTCATTGTATTTCCATTTTGGGAATTGAGCATTGAAATCGCCAAGGAAGATGCTTCGACTCTGAGGGTTAAGGTAGGAGAAATCAGGTTTTATTGCTATGTGGACTGTAAATAGCAAGAATTTTAAAACACTTTCCACTTTTCCATAAAATTAGTTCCGCAACTTCACTCCTGTCAGAGGGGAATTTCATGGCTTTTATTATACAGAAATTAGCAGTGAGTACCATTTTAACTCCAACTAGATGCCATTTGTCTAGGCTTATGAAAGATATTTAGGGTGTATCCCCTCAAAGCAAAAATATCTTAGTTTATCATCATTAAGGTCTTCCTTCGATAATCGTAAAGGCATCAATATCATAAGTGTTAAGCATCTGGATTAGCTCTGCTTTCTTGGTCTGGGATGGACCACCTGGATTTCACTGCAAGACATTCAGATTCACTGAAGATGACATAGTTGGCATCATAGAGTTAGCCAAAATTGTAGAACATTTAGCTGCAAAAATCATTACCTGGGTGCACCACAAAGAGGTAAATCTATGCTGTACTCCACTCTGATAAAGAAAAGATGTTAAGCTGATAGGTCTGAAAGATTTTATTTAATAGTAATTATCTTTTCCTACTTTAGGAATAAAAATTAATTTTGAATGTTTCGAAGAAATATGCTCTGAAAATCCTACAAATAATGTTGGTAATGCTCTGTACTGCCTCAATAAGTAGAGCCTTTCATTTCTGGTGGTTTATAAACTTTAAATTACACTATAGCCCATTTTGGCTCTATTATAAATTAAAATTTTTTTGACATCTTATTTACTTCTACCACAATTTGATGTAGAGAATGTAAAGGTAGGAGCTCAAATAATTTCTTTAGAGCCTGGAAGATGAACTCTGAACTCCCTCCCAGATTCTAAAGACTACCATTCAGCATTTTAAGGGTGTTTAGATAGTAGTTCCTGCCTTTAAACATTATTTTACCTAGTCTTGCAGTAGTAGATACACTCTTAATGTCAGTATAGTAATTTTGTCAGGATTTTTTTTTTTTTTTTAACTTCGATAGTTCTATTATAAGTAATTAGTGCCAGTTTATATTTCTGCCATTCACCATTCTCCTTAGCTCTATTGAAAAGTTTTCTACATTGTCATTATAATTTTCTTAACTCTTTAGACCACTATGGACCTAATCTTGGCGAACAAGCATTACTGACCCTACAATTTTGATAACTTCTTCGATCAGGATTTTTAAATATTTTTGAAGGAACCCCAATTGATGTTTTTTGGGTTTCTACCTAACACCTATAGTCTGTTTGTCCCTAAAACAGAAAAGCTAATGTTTTGTTGGTCAAATAAGCTTACTTTATCACACACTTTCCAATCATTTATATAAAGTCCTCATACTTACTATTTATTATATAGAGTAAGGTCAATAACTTCTATTTACAGTAATAAAAGTGGATTCATTACCTTTATTATAAGGATAAATAAATTATAATACAAAATGTATTCTAAAGGATCCTCGCCATGTCTGTTGTAATCACTACTTCCCCACATAGTGTGGTGAGCATTTGCATCACATCGCTCAAACAGTTTCTCGCTCAAATTGTTATGATCTAAAAGACTAACAGTTTGAGCATTGAATGTGTCTTTATCTTCAAAAGGAATATAGGAAGACATAAAGATGATTTCATCTTTAATTCCTTGCAATAAACAAGATACTTTTACAGCAGCTTTATCCCCATTTAAGTAATTAACTGGAATAAAAACATTTTGTTTGTTGCTGACAGCTATACAAGCTCTTTGTCTCAAACAACATTTATCATAAAAATTCTTAAAACCTTAAACTTGCAGGCCCAAAACAGAATCATTATGAATCCATGGCTCTTGAATTAATGCAATGTCAACCTCCCCTCTAGTCATCTTTTTTGCTAAGAATAGCTGAAGCTGATTGACTATGATGAAAATTAATTTGTGCTACTTTGATAATGTTTACCTAAGAAGCTGAAGGATTACTGCTTTTTGCCTGACCACAACTAGAGTCTTTTACTTGAATTTCTTGCAAAGCCTTTTCTAACTTGCTCTCAGATAAAGGAGAGTTAGGTTGTAGGGTTATATCAGAACTAGTATCTAATTCCAGTTCTTCAATGCTAGGTAATTCACTTTCCTTAATAGAAGTAGAAGATGATTTACTTACTTGAGAGGGAATTGCCTCATCATCTGACACTACTTCCGTCTCTTCAATAGTTTTGGCTTTCTTAAGGTTTTGGTCCCTGAGGATTTTAAAAATCCTCCAGTCTAAACCAGTAGTCCTTATAATTAGCCTTGTTTAAGTATATAAGTCAAAACTATCATTTATATGAAAACTTTTTTTTTTCCCTCATTTTTGAGATATTAAATAGTCTGATAATTTTATAACCGGATAAAATAAAACCTTTCTTTATCTGGAAAGTCTCATTTTTAGTATTTTATAATAGAATAAATTTTTATTCTTTGTTTTTAGGTAGATGCACATAATATTGTTCCTTGTTGGATTGCATCAGATAAACAAGAATATGGTGCCAGAACAATCAGAAAAAAAATTCATGATAAACTAAAAGATTTTCTTACACAATTCCCACCTGTTGTAAAACAAAAACAAACATCTGACTGTAAATATGAGGTAACTTTTTCTATTGAATTTTCAAATTTCATTTTAATTAATCTAATTCATTCTTCCAGACTATGCTGCACTTTTAATTTCTTTTATAGTTTTTAGTAATTACAATATCTGTAATTTCATAGATTGATATTAATATGAGTTTTGTGATCAAAGTATGTACCTCATATTTATCAATTTTTAAGTTTACATTTTTTTTTTTTTTTTTTTTTTTTTTTTTTTTTTTTTTTTTTTTTTAAAGAATCTCTAAGATTTATTTAATTGGACCATGTAAATATACTGGTGATTATTCCCATGGTTTAAATCTTTTGCCAAATACTGAAAATTTGACTATATTTTTATAAGAAAGCGCATGCACAGTAATAGAAAATTACCAATTTTCTTCACATTGGAATTTTAAAGGAAAAGAATTCTTTTTAACTTATATTATTTGAAGATTATTTCAAGCTGATATTTTCAGAAGTTTTATTAATTTATTCCAATGGTAATCAAAAATTAAAACTACATCACAATTAAATTGCCTACAAGACTTTGAAGATTTTCATTACCTTTTTGAAGGAAAAGAAAAATTGACACAAATTTTGTATGCTTATGTCTTCAGAATACTTTAATGCATTATTTTGTTTTTGTTACATTTAAAAAGAGATCTTATTAAATACAAAACCCATAGCAAAGGGATGAGTTACTGAAAAAAAATAATGAAGGATGAGACATGAATAACACCCTTTGTCATTTTAAGAACCTACCGGAAGTATTTTAAAAGTATATTTTCATAATTCAAGAATATAATGCAGTGACTAAATTACACTATATTGAAAAATTACTGATTTTACTATAAATTTTTTCTGAATGCTTTATTAAATAAAAAAATTTATTTTCTTTTTAAAAAAAAACTGCATCTCTGATATTTATGGGGAAAATAATTTAAAAATAATAATAATATTTGCTAAATACTTCTGATGTATACAGAAATGCTTATAATGTCAATAGAAAAATCTTGCATTTTTTTATTGAAAATAATGTCATAAAAACATGTTTTAAAGAATTTTTTCAATATTTTAATATGTAAGGCTGTATTACACATATGAAAAAGTCTGTATTTGGGACTTTGTACAGAAATATTTGAAAAGAAAAAAAAATAGTGTAGTTTACTGAAAAATGGTAATTCTAACAACTTTTGCACATTATTTTTAAGTGTGTTCCACTTAAAAATGACAAATGTTAAATTGAAAGAATTTTTTCATTTTTAATTCTTTGAAACAAATATTTAACATAATTCAAGGTTTGTAACACAAAAATCCTTTTTGATTCATTTAGATTTGAGGAAAGGAATCATTCTAGTAGGCAATGATAACTCTAAGGACAAACAAATCTAATGCATATAATAGGCAATAAATATTTGAGATGAAGTTGATGCTTGAAGTTAAAAAGTTTAATATTTTTTCTTGATACGAGATATCAAATGGAAAGTAGCTACCAAAACTAAATGGGGGTTACAAGATGGTCAGAAATGTGATAAAACAGTGATCTAATCCAACCTATTTGCTGAATCACTTGTGAATGATATTTTTATTCATATTATACTAAAAAATTATTTTAAAAAATATAATCGGAGTTCAAGAGAAATCTGTGCAAAAAATTAATTGAAAAAGAAAATTTTAATTTTCTAGGTAAATGGAAATAAAACACTAGTTTTACATCCAAAACAAGAATGAAACTGTATGCTATATGTATGAAAAATCATTTTCAGTTGCTAAGCAATTGATTTTTAGAAAGCATTATGACACAAATCATAAAACAAACTATGACCAATATATTACAAAACTTCATTATGAAAAATTGCTTGAAAAATGTTAGATAAAAGTAAAGTTTGAAATGCTGTAATTATAAAAGTTGATAAAATAGTTGTGAATTTTAGAAAGGATCATAATTCAACATTTCAAACCTAAACTACTGCAGTTGATAAAGGTACAGATATTTGAAATAATGCTCTTTTATCTATTTTTATTCATAAATGTAATGTTAATTTCTTTCAAAACTTAAAAGTTTTGAAATAATTCCTATGCATTACAACCAATGAAACTGATTTGTTTTAATCATCCATGGAAGTTTTGTAGAAGTATAAGAAGAGGCTAGGAGAAATTTATTTGTGTTGCAACTAATAAAACATTTACCATACTAAGGAGTATATTATCATTACTAAAGGAGTTGTATCAAGATCAAAAGAAACATGCAAAAAATATGGAAATAATAACTATGAACATTTTCCTTGCATTATTCACTAGCAAATACTATTCTCTAAAGTTTTAAAAACCATACATGCTTTTAAAATATTTGCGAAATTTCTAATTTTAGAATTTTATACATATTTATCTGTAAATTATTTTGTTAAATGTATACTTGCTTTGTTTGAATCATTTGTGCAATGCAAGCAGTTATTTTCTTTAATGATAAATGGAAAAATTTCATAATGGTTAAGATTAACTGATTAAAATTTTCCGAGTTTAAAATTGTTCAAATATACCTAAAATTCATAACTGTTTTTAAACACATGTTTAATGTTATCAATGCATAAATTAATTATATTTTTATATAGAATTTCAGCATATATGGAGCGTGTTTCCTTTTTCAAACGTATTCTCCATGATAATAAAGAGTAAAAATCTTTTACCCTGTTCTTAAAACTAAAAAAATATTTATCACTGTCTATTAAAAATTGGCATCATTGCCCAATTGCATCCATTAGCCTTTCATCAAAGATGCCATTTGGTTCATTTTAACATATTGTCTACTTGTATGGTTTTATCTCACAATGTTTTTGGTTGAATCGTGAGATCTTAATACCATTCAATAAAATCCTACAAATTTAGTATATTTCCGAATTAATCTGAAAGTGTAAAAGATATTTTTCCAGTTTTGAGTTTTTTAACTTTAATTCTGTATATATATATTAAGAGAAATGAAGATGAAGAGTAGTAAACTCTTTGTAATATATTGTATATTTGTTTTTTTATAAAAGCTTCATCATATTCATAACAATATTGTCTTGAATTAAGTAGTGGGTGGGTGGATAGGCATAATTACTTTTAAGAATTATATTTAAATTTTTTAACATTTGCTTTTGTGCTGATCAATCTGTAATTTTGTCTCCTTTTATTGCATTTTGCGATAAGGTTGATCTAAACAAATGTTCTTCCTAATAAGTAATTTTTCTGAGCAATTTATTACATATTTAACCACATTGTAAATTTTTTATTTTATATGACTTCATAATTTCAGTATATATTTTTGACAATTTCCCGAAAAAATTGCAGCAGATTATATTCCTCTGCAGATATGCAACACTTTTTTCTTTTACTCAGAAAAAAGGTCTTGCGGATTATATACAGCAAACTACCATATTACAGAAAGATTTTAATCTAATAATTCATGAAAATGTTGATAATATTACTATTATAAATACATTCTTTGTTGGTTAACCCAAATGTAACACTCTTATCAAAACATGCAAATCATTGACATTGCTGTACAGACACACATTGCAGGCAACTGTTTGACACTTGAAAGCACTATATAAAACAAAAGGATATTGTTGATTTGAAGTAAAACAATTTTTGTTTAAGTTACTTAACTATGCTTTATAGAAGACATGGAATATCTTTTGAGCAGACTTCTTAGTTCAGCCAGGAAAACTTAAAAGCTCATAGATATTGCTGATTATCCTTCAGAGAAATCAAATCTTCAGAGATTTATCGCGTTGGATGAAACCAAGCAACTAAGATGCAGATCTTTAATCATTGAATGCCAGAAAGAACCATGGATCAATGCAATCAACCCTGTCTTGTTGCACCAACACATATGATGACAGGCATGTAATACATGTGTCTGTTGTTGTGCATTGCTCAGCTTGGTCAAAAATCATAACACAACAATTCAGAATAGTATCTGCTCTTACCAATCAATTTCATTTGCAGCTTAATGGAATGTGCAGGCTGTCCATTGATTTGTTTTCTCTTGACTCAAATCACAGATGTTTATGTCGATTAATCAATGAAACTTAGATATGGACAACAGAGTTGAACAGCATTGTATAGATGAATCCTGCTTTTGCCTGCATTACTCTCTTAGTTAGATTCAAGTTTGGAATTTAGATTATGTGAGTCACATACTGGTGAGATTGTTGAATTGTTGCATTATCCATCACACAATTAACATCCAAGAATTATTTTTTTATCCTATTATGGATATGTGGTAACAATTGTGGCTACACTAACTACTGATTTTGTCATTATTCACATTTCACCAGCTGCTGTTATTTCAACCATTTAATCTTTGTATTATATGTTATCTCCCAAATAAATTTTGTTGTGATATCACAAGTCTTTCTGATGTTGCATTTTGGGTAACCAACAGTGTGTATATATACATACATAATTAATGTGAATATTTCCATTTGAAGATATTTTATATGATGATATATAAATTATAATACATTGCTATTGTAAAAATTTCTTTCAGTTATTTGTAGGATTTTATTTAATTTTTTTCTAATTTGTTTAGCCAATAGATTGGGATCAAGTTGAAAGTAAACTTGAAGTTGATATGAGTGTAGGTGAAGTGGAATGGGCCACACCTGGAACTTCTGCTGGGCTGCAGCAGATATCAGATTTTTGTAATCGCAGATTGATGCATTTCAATGATTCACGTAATGATCCTACAAAAAATTGCTTAAGCAATCTTTCACCATGGTTTCATTTTGGTAAGCAACTTTATATTTGGTAATTCTTAAAAAGTGTAACTTTGTCGTGAATTTAATCTCAGTCAATTTGTTGTTGTAAAGTCTTGAAAATATGATAACTGTAAAAAATGTTAGTTGTGGTGTAGATTATAAAATGTATTAAAATATTTGTGTAAGTATCTTCTTCAGGATTATAAATGAAATGTCATTTGAAATATTTAGTTTTTGCTTCATTTAAAATAAAATTTTGTTTTGTGACTTTACATCTACTTTTATAAATTATGGACAAAATAATTATGCTCTAAATTGCTTAAAGTGTGACTTTTAACATATGTATGTGTATGTAATATAATTATTCTATTTTCCAAATTTTTTAATATTCTTTTCTGCAATATTTTTCTCGTTATTAAGCTATTGGATCCATGAATTGAATATTTTTAAAATTTATTTCTGATTTCTTTCATTAATTTAATTTACTAGCTATCACAAAAATTCTCAAACTTCAAGGAATTACACAAAACAATATCTTTTTAAGCACATACATGTTATATCATTGACCAGTATTATATTTAATTTTTTTATATTTATGGCAGGAAACTGCATCATTTAAAGACTTGTATTTATTAGTGTAAATATTTGATGGAATATTATTGTATATAATTGTTAAATGAAATCTGAAAATGTGTACTTTTATATTCTAATGACTTGCTGAATTCTATTGAAAATCATTTGATTTATCAAAATTATTTTATTAATATCTGATTACAAAAATTCATATATTAATTTCCAAGCCATATTGAAGACTAAAAATTTATAATATTCTAATCTTAGGTTTTTTCTTACTTTTTAGTTCTTATATAATATATATCTTAAAGTTTCAAAATCACATATTAAGATTCTGAGTCATGTTATTGGAAAATATATAGGAAAAAGCTTTGCAGAAAATGCAGTTCATCTTGATGCATATCGTTATTAGTTCATTGTTGTAAATTTTGTTAAATATTCTATATACATAGATTATCTTTTTATTTTTATAAATAGATTTGTATTCTAAAATCTTCAAAAATATATCCTCATTAAACATGCATCTAAGGTAGTCAATGGATGTAGAGTTAATTTAATTACTTTAAAATGTTGAATTCATTAAACAAAAATTTTATATAAAGCTTTTAAATTTCATTTGTTTCTGATGAGAATTTTATTTGACTAAACGTTCATCATATTTATATAAAAAAGAATTGATATTTTAAATATGCATTAAGTAAATGTAAATTTTATGCTATAATTTATGTTATTAATCTTAAAAGGAAATTTATTCATCTATAGGTCAAATATCTGTTCAGAGAGCGATATTAATTGTACAAAAATATCGAAAGAAATTTTCTTCGTCAGTTGATGCATTTGTTGAAGAGGCTGTTATTAGGAGGGAATTAGCAGATAATTTCTGCTACTACAATGATAAATATGATCAAGTATCTGGTAATGTATTTTTAAATGGTAATTATTTATGAATACATGACTATCTGTGTTTTAAAAACATATTGAATTTGAGAATTATTAATGTTTATAGATGAAAGCAAAATTAATTATGATTTTTAAATTAGTATTTACCACAATATAATATTCTAAAAATATCTGGCATTTTGTTTGAACTAGTGATATATTTAAGTACATTTTTGTACTTTCATGAAAAAAAAATTATTTCAAATATATATAAATTTTTGTTAATCCACATTCGGGACAAATACCGCTTCTTTTCGTTATGCTGTATTCCAAGCAGCAGGACGATCGCTGCACATTGCATTCATTTGGAAAGAAATATTTACTTTCAGGTGATATAACTAATCCATGTTCCATTCAAAAGTTTGCTCTCTTACATCAGAATGGGGTCTGTCAAGTACCTGTGATTTATTCAGTTTTTGAGAATGTAAACATAAACATGTGCTAGCAGGGGATTCCCCCTCCCTCACTTTAAACACATTGTAAAGCGGCTTTTAATTCATTTTGAAGTGCTTGTTTACAGTTTTGAATCTATTTTTGGATGGAGATTTTATGGGAGATATTCTAGCATAGGTTTTACTTTTTGATTCATTTGTACACCAATATGTTTGTACTTTAATTGTTAATTATTTTAATTACATATTTTTGTCATGATTGAAATTTATAAATAATAAAAGTAATCAATTTAAATTGATTACTTTTAATCAAAAACTTCATAAAAAGGTTTTATTTCTACATAAAATGTATATTTTATCCATTATGATGTAATGCATTTATGTATATATATACTTTCCAAAGTTTTATATTAGACTTACTGTGAGAAAATAGGCTTGCCTATATGCATAGTCCATGGGTAACAGTTCCTGCCTTAGGAGATTATTTATTTGAAAAAATTTACAATTATTTATAATATTATACAACTTATTTATCGCTATTAACTTTAATAAAATCATATTTGCTTATTATAAAAATCTTTTCCATTTTAAATCATGACTTATTGAACTTACCTTTTTACTGTGGTTATGTAATAAACATAACGTTATTTTTCATTGTTAATCTTTGTAATTACTTTTTTCATTATTATAATATAAAATCATTTGTTCTTAGAATTTTTTTATATTTATCATTGATAACAAAATGGGATCTTATCGCTTGTTTTTCCTGAAACTACTAGCTAAAACTCTCATATTTAGTTAAGAGTTTTTTTCTTTTGTGTTGCTATTATATATATATATATATATATATATATATATATATATATATATATAT